>JAFVLL020020733.1:0-14565 GCA_021397915.2 Tor tambroides | reverse complement strand
GACCCTGCTGACTAGTTCCTAGAACTACGCGGTGCGAAAGCGCCTTATCAAAGAGTTGCCAGAATTCCTTCCTACCTGCAGATACTACATGGTTTGAACACTATTTATCTCAGTTTCAATGCACAAAGTACACAACGGAAATGGAGCACCACTTAGAATAAACAATGTGTTTGAGCGTAAATGAGTTCAAGTCTTAAATTTCCCCAAAATAGCATCAGAACATACACATCTTTAGGTTTCCCTATGACTGCGTGCAGTAAATTCCTGCCGTTTCTTAGATTCCCATACGACAGAATGTTTTATGTGAGCTTGAGAGTGCAAGACACGGTACATCTGAAATCCATTAACACAGGGTGCAGTTCACAAGCAGACGCTCCATGCAGCTCTATTGGAATTTCGTCTCGTTGCCAATTCCTATTTCTTCCTTTACGCGACATTTCTAGCTTTGTGGAGTTGCCTTCCGGGAACTTTCTACACGTCCCAGTGATTCTGATACTAACTCATCTCTGTCTCTTACACACCTTCTCTTGGTATTTTAAGGAAGCAATCAATAAGCATCACATTAAATAATGCAGGAGCAGTTCTCATGTGTGTAATCCCCATTTTTAGTGTCTTGAAGGCATGTGATGTTGTTTGTCATTGGTGCATGTTTTTATTTTCCCTTTTTTATGGGACGACACAGTCTTGTAGGTTGAAAACAGCTTGCGTTTGTCCTCTTTTCTGACTTTGAAGTTGTGCATTCTTACCTCGCTACGTCACTGGAGGTCTACAGCTGCCTCAGAGGAAGGTGAGGTTAGTGTTACTGAAATATATATATATATATATATATACATATAAAAAGAAGAACAAGGTGTTTGAAAGAACAAAGAGCTCTCAAGGTGTAAAAGCACCAGTAATTAGAGTGAAGTAAGAGCCGATTCCCAAAATAGCGTTGAGTTAAGTGCTCCTCTGATGTTTGGGGAAATGAACAGAATGAAACTCAAGGACTTTATGGGAGATTTAATGGTGGAGTCTTTCAAATGATGACCACAGATTTCCTCATTTACTCGTCCTTGTGTTGCTCTAAACCCGTATGGCTTCTGTGGAGCACAAAATGAGATGTTTAGCAGAATATGTTTACAAGTGAAACATATACTTAAAGATGCATTAATTTCTACTGTCACCTCGATCTTTCATGGTGCTTTTCACGCCAGACCGCAGGGAGCATCTCAAAACGGAGTCATGCTCCACCCTGACCCCTGTGGGTCGCTACCACAAACCTAGATCTGAAACCAGTCCAAACCTCATTTAGTGACTCAATACTTTACAACATAGGGCATTTTATACATCCCTTCCTTGTGTCAAGGCTAATGTCAAATTGCAAGGCATTTATTGCCCAATAGATAAGGGCCCCATAGATAAGTTTTACAAAGTTGGTCGTTTCTCAGTTATGACTGATTCATGTCAACTGTTGGTGAAACTACATGGACACTACATGTCTCATTCAGACAATCAACAGCAAAATGATCAATTCATTTTCATTCTTAGACATAATACTTGCCTCTGAGGAAAATGTCTTGCACAGATATTGTGTAATTTGTATATGCATTCAAATGTTTGGAGTCAGTAAGATTTTTTTAAAGAAATTAATACTTTTATTCAGCAATGATGGATTAAACTGATCAAAAGTGACAGTAAAGACATTTATAATGTTACAAAAGATGTCTATTTCAAGTAAATGCTGTTCTTTTGAACTTTCTATTCATCAATGAATCCTGAAAAATAAAATGTATCGCGGTTTCCACAAAATTATGAAGCAGCACAACTGTTTTTAACATTGATGATGATAATAAATGTTTCTTAAGCAGCAAATCAGCATATTATAATGATTTCTGAAGTATCCCGTGACACTGAAGACTGGAGTAATGATGCTGAAAATTCAGCTTTGATCACAGCAATAAATTACATTTTACTATTTTTTTTATAGTACTTTTAAATTGTAATAATATTTCACAATTTTACTGTATTTTTGATCAAATAAATGCGTTCAAAAGTATTAGAAATATCATACCAACTGAAAATTTTTAAACAATACTGTAGATGTACACAGCACACGAACCTCAATAACAATGACAATGAACACACATAAAACAGGACAAAAACAGCAATGGCAGCATAAATAAAGTCAGCGAACAACAAACCAATAATCCTATAGTGATAACTGCATAATTTATCACACTGCAATGCATGCTGGGAGATCACAAAACCCAAAAAAACGTCTTTTCAGGCAGGTTGGGAACACTTTTATTGTTATCTAACTTGTTTTTATGTTTTATGACTCAAGAAGCCTCATGTAAAATGCAATCCCTGTTTTTATAATGCATTGTGTTGCCAAAACACAAAACGTGTTGTTTTAAAAAAGAAGACAGAGATGCAGAGCCGAAGCCAATCGTGAAACAGGAGTGAAACAGAGGCTTCTCATTGAGACCAGAACCATATTAAAAACAACTGGATCGTCATCTGGTTTAAGCAGGATTTGTCATCTCTCATAACAAACCATCTCTAGGACAAACTCCAGCCGTAGCACAACACCCACTCAAATCCTGCTTGTAATTATTGCCTTTCTAATAAACAATCCAGCAGAAACATGCACATTTAACTAAAAGGGTTCTTTATAGTATATTGAGAACATGTACTGACAACTATTTTGTACGTTTTTAGATATACTGGCCTCTAAATATGACTCTGTCAAGCAAAAAAAATGCAAATTTGAATACTTAGAAAAGCAAAAAGGCACGTAACTTAAGGAGTCGTTAAAGGAATAGTTCACCCAAAAATGAAAATTTACTGAAAATGTATTCATCCTCAGACCATCCGAGATGTAGATGAGTTTGTTTCTTCATCAAATTTAGAGAAATGTAGCATTACGCCACTTGCTCAGCAAAGGATCCTCTGCAGTGAATGGGTGCCGTCAGAATGAGAAACCGAACAGCTGATAAAAACATCACAATAATCCACAAGTAATACACACCACTCCAGTATATCAGTTAACATCTTGAGAAGACAAAAGCTGAAACAAATACATGACTAGGACTGTTGCTTCTGGCTAAAATATCCTCTATGCATAATATTGCTTGAATTGCAGGAGAGAAATCTGCACAGATCAAGCACCATTTACAAGCCAAACCAGTTCAACATCTAAATAAATATGTGGCTGGATTTTGATGTGAGAAACAACAGGAAATGGTCTTTTTTTTTTTTTTTTGGAGGAAGCATTATTATGGATTATGGACTCGTATTTTAGCCAAAAACATCAGTTTAAAGTTAAAAGCCTCTTAATGATGGATTTGTTTTGTTTTTTTTAACAAACATGCAGCTTTTTGCTTCACAAGATGTTAACTAATGGACTGGAGTGGTGTGGATTACTTGTGGATTATTGTGATGTTTTTATCAAAACATGTTTTTATCTCATTCTGACGGCACCCATTCACTGCAGAGCATCCATTGGTGAGCAAGTGATGAAATGCTACATTTCTCCAAATCTGATGGAGAAACAAACTCCTCTACAACTTGGATGGCCTGAGGGTGTTTCTTCATGGGATCAGATTTGGAGAAATGCAGCATCCTCTGCAGTGAATGGGTGCCGTCAGAATGAGAGTCCAAACAGCTGATAAAAACCAAATATAATCAAAATACAAGTTCATAATCCATATTAAGTCCATCCTTGTAAACAGTGCTTGATCTGTGCAGATTTCTCTCCTGATCCAGACAAGATGACTTTTTCACTGAAGGAAGCATTATTATGGATTATAGACTCGTATTTTAGTTAAAAACGTCTTCATGATGGATTTGTTTCAGCTTTTGTCTTTTCAAGGTGTTAACTGATGGACTGGAGTGGTGTGGATTACTTGTGTATTATTGTGATGTTTTTATCAACTGTTTGGACTCTCATTTTGACGGCACCCATTCACATCCATTGGTGAGCAAGTGATGGAATGACACATTTCTCCAAATCTGAAGAAGAAACAAACTCATCCACATCTTGGATGGCCTGAGGGTATACGCCACTAATAAGGAAAGTATTACATGAATCGAAAGCAGACATTGTTTACAATTTTTTTATAATCCAAGACAGTCACGAGATTAATCAAAAAAACGTCTCGTTTTTTTATCATCTTCCTGGAAAGCCTATGAATGTCGCATCCTCTTTGGGCGCAAAGATACTGTTCAACACAACCTGTCAGATGTTAAGGGGGAGTCGAAAGGAAAGGGAAAGCGGGGCTCAGCACACAATGTGGTTCTGTTTAGCGGCGAGCCGCGTGGGTCTTGGAGAAAGATGTCTCTGCCAAGAACATTGCTCCTATCTCATTCCATTGCATTGGCTCCAAGGACGAGGGGGATCGGAAAACACACCGCAAATCATTTCTTGCATTAAAGCCCATGGACGTATTTTACATGACGTAGGCAAGTTAATCATGAGATGTGCTCAAACACACTTGCGCGCTGATTTCTTCAATGAACTTTTATGACTTTTGGGAACTAACATATTTTTACCGAATCTCCCACGTTTTTGACTTACTGAGGGATAAAACGAGCGCAATAAATGCGAGGGTGATGGAGGTCCTTCCTGAAATTGCTCAGACAACAAAAGCATCTATGTTTTTCAAACCTGCTGACTCAGTTTGGCCGTTCAAACAACGCTGTTGCTTGCATTTGGGTTGCGCTCAGCTGTTCGACCACCCAGGTGGTGTATCAACCCTAACAGCCAATTAAAATCAGGCAAGCTAGGTAGCAGTGAAGAAACAGTGAGAAAACAAAGCTTTGTTAACACTGAATTATTCACCCAATGACAACGTGTTGAGCCTGAATGACCTTCCGTCAGCTTTCCTCTTACAGTCCTGATTTACAGTCCTGTGACTTTTTAGTCACAGCAATGTGGTATTTTTAATTTTTCAATGTAAAAGTAATTTTTTTTTGTTGTTGATTTTGCATGTGCGATGGATATAAAAGTCTGTATAAATCGTACCAAATCATACAGATCAAGATAAATCACACCAAATACTAAGACAGTTTGAAAGGTTTGGTTCAACTTTTCACTTAAATTGTTACGTTGACAATATAAATGGTAATGATAAATGTGTGTAAAATAAAGTCAGCATATAAAAAGACATCTAAAACTTTTTCAATTCAACTTTTCACCTAGATTGTTGTGACAAAATAAACTTTAAAGAAAAAATATGAAGATTTTGTTTATAAAAATGCTGCACAAATGGTACTACAAAACAAAAACTTTTTTTACTATACTATACATTTTTGTAGTAAAAATGCATTTATTTTGCAGTTATGTAACATTTAAAAAAATGATATACTATATAACACATTATAATAAATTATACAACAAAAATTTTATTTGGATTTTTATAAACAAGATGCCAATACTTTACATTTACACTGTCAAAATAATTATATTTAATAATATAATTGTCAATGATTGAATGCTTGAAAGTTTTAGATTGTTGTAGTATATTTTGACTTTACAAAGTTTATTTCTATAGCATGTGCACATAAGAAACTTACTCAACTGTTTTAAATATTGATAATAATAATAATAATAATAATAATAATAAATGTTTCTTGAGCAGCAAATCAGCATATTAGAATGATTTCTGATCATGTGACTGGAGTAATGATGCTAAAAATTCAGCTTTGAAATCAGGAATAAATTTCATTTTAAAATATATTCAAATAGAAAACAGTTATTTTAAATAGTAAAAATAAAAATGATTGATTGAGTCAGTGTGGAAGAACTTGACTGGTCTGCATAAAACCAAGTCCTAATCCCAGTTGAACACTGGCTCTGGTGTGACTGTAAATGCAGACCTTGAGCCAAAAACTCATCACCAAACACCAATGACTTGTACATATGGGTTCAGTCATTTTAGACACTTCCAAAACTGTTGCAACAGAGATGGAAATACAATTTTAAATACATGAATTATGTTCCCATCGTTGTTGCCACAGATTAGGACTTGGTTTTATGCAGACCAGTCAAGTTCTTCCACACTGACTCAATCAATCATTTTCTTTTTGAACCTTGTCTTATACACAGAGGCATTGTAATGTTAGAATAGAAAAGGGTCCTGTCCAAACTGTTGCTATAATATTAGAAGCACACAATTTCCTAGAATATCATTATATGCTTTAACATTAAGATTTGTACTCATAGAAATTACTAAAGTAGTCAAACCTGTTCATTAGAAGGGGGCGACCCAATACTTTTGGCAATATAGTGTATATACAGCTACAAATAGCATTCCTTAAAATGCTATATAAAAAATGAAAGGCACTGTAAACATTAAATACTATGGCTATTCATGACAGGTAAAATGTTGCCTCATGGTTGTTGTGGCTTTTATGTGTTGTGGTATCCTGAGTAAATCACTTCATCCGTCCACTTCATTACTACATCCATCAGTGATCACAAAGAAAGAGAAAGGAGAAATTTTACAAAAGAACTAAATCACATACTTAGCTTTCTCTTTCATTCACTCTTTCAGTCGTGTAGATAATGGTTGGTTGCAGTGCAGGGGGGCAGTCAGAGGGTTCAAACCCCCTCCTCTATGGCTCTTCAACCAAAGCACCTCCCTTCGACCTATCAGGGTAATTCACTTTTCTCTTTCTCACAAGGGCTACAGTGCAGTTTTCCATTCAGAGGAACATATCCCGTGACAATAACGGACTCCTTCAGGCACTCCAAGACATCTGAGGTATTTCTGCTTCAATGCATGGTTTATCTGCATCACTTTCAACGAAGCGCTCGCAACATGCACCGCGATTTTAATATTAAATGTAGCAAAGAACGGATTTAAGGACGGTTAAGAAGTTGGCTACTTTGCAAAATGTCATTTGAAGAAGAAAAAAAAGTAGCTCGTGATGTAAACCGGCGTTTCTTTCCTTAGTTTGTTGACCGGCTAACTCATTTAAAATTTAAATAAAATTATTATTCTGCCATACACGGTTGAAGAAAAATGAAGTTTAAAGATGAGGAAAGTTGTAAAGTTTCGAAACACGATAAAAAAAACGTAACTTTAAAAGACGTGGTTACTGAACAGTTGGTTAAATACAATAAATGCGTTACATCTGCAAATTATCCAATCGATATTCGTTAAAAAAGACTAAAACGCAACAATTGTTGAAAATTAACCATGGTTTTACAACAAATAAATCATGGTTACTATAGGTTTTGCTGCACTAACCATACTTTAACCATGGTATCTGTGAAACTGCCAAAAAACATGGTTACTACACTTTAACAATAATAAAACCATGGTTATTTTTCATAAGTACACTGGTTATCAGCGAAATACTGGAAGCCAGTTAATGTAATCGCGAAATATCGTGTGTGTACATAGCAAGCGCGTTTACCTCAGCAAACTCAACGACTTTTTTTCCTTTTCTTCACAAAGGAAACGCTCACGTGCTGTCTTTTTCTAGCATCATAACTAAAGTAAAGATGTTGAATTGTGTTACGATGTCTGACTTCATTAAAAGCTTGATGTAATTCATATTAATACCTTGGAAAGATGATTGTTGTCGTTGATGTTTTTTTAATTTGTTCGCGCCGCGTTTAGCACCGCCCACTTTTGAAAACTCCTCAAACTTTCCTTCTCAGATTTGCCAGACCTGTCAAATTCAGATGAGCTGTGATTTAACGGAATTTACCATAACCATCTCATTAAACAATCGACAAGCAGACGCCGTTTTGATTTTAAATACAATTTTAATTAATTAATTTTCCAAATGCGTTTAAACTGCATTCAAAGTACCCCTTACGAAGATTAATAATGGTTTTACTACAAAAAAAACAAACAAAACATATAGTTAAACAGTGGTAACCACAAATTAACCATGGTCTTACTACCCTAACCATTTAAAAATTGTATTTGTAGTAAAACTATGGTTATACAAATAGTAATCAATGCGCCAAAAAACATGGTTACTACACTTTTACTATAATAAAACCATGTTTAATTTCCGTAAGGGACATGCTTATCAGAATATAAATGTATAAATGTATTCTGTAAAAGACTGCCGTTCCACATCGATGTTTTATTTTCTGTTCACACCGCAATTAGATCCGCCCAACTCTTCAAACTTTCCTTCTCAGACCTACTAGACCTCTCATCTGAGATGGTGTACTGTAATTTAACTAACTTTATTATCGCAATCTTCTCATTAAACCAACTTTTTAAGCCTTTGATGTTAAACAGTATTCATTTTGCGAACACTTATCAAAAGCGGCTTGCAGTAAAATAAAGTTATAATCAGCTGTGGAGTCTGTGGAGAATTTACCTCCTTAAAGAATGTCCTTATTAAGCAGTACGCCCACTTCGCAGAGGTTTAACGCAAATATATCATGCTGAAAAGAAAACTATGTTGTTTTGCCACCCCTCTGAGGTTGAAACCCATTTCTGCCATGGTTCTAAATCTTTTGAGGCCCATTATTTACCCTAAAATCTTATTTTTAATGAGCCGGTTGAGGACTAAACTAGGCGTCCAGTCTTGGCCAAGAGTTGGTTATTTCTACACACCAACACAAGTCTAAGTGGGCCTGTAAAAGGATGCAGGCTGGCGCTTAAAGAGCCACACGAATTGCCTGGAATAATACTACACTTTATAAAAAACTCCATCATCGACCGTGGGCGATTTAATGTATACATTTATGAGGGGGCACATTTGTTCACCTTATAGGCTCAGCAGTAAAGCTATGCATTTTGTCTTCTTTTTTTAGCCTTCAGTCTGGAGTGCACAAGCTTGAAGTTCGTGTCTGAAGAGCTCATTGGAAAGGAAGAGTTTTACTGCAGGTGAGGCACGTTTAACAGCGCTTCAGGAGTCGCACAGCAGGGGCCAATGGGAGTGTGGAAGCTGGCCAAAGTGGTGCTCGGATGGGCCGCGATCTGGTGGGCCACGGTCCTTTCGGCGCAGGCTCAAGGAGATGGAGACATCCAGGCCAGTCGATTCATTGGAAAACCTGAAGGGGAGGTGCAACAGAGGGTCCGTCGGAGAGGCCAGGAGTCCCTCAGGGGGTAAGAGTTTTTTCAGTCAGTTCTCTGTCAGCTTCGTTCTTGAAGTGGACACTGTAATGGCTTAACCATATGAGCCAGAGGGTTTAACTCAACGTTTATTACCAGAAGTACAGTATATTCATTTAGGGGTTGGTATATCTCATCTTTGAAGCTTGAATTTGAAGCTAGCGTCATCTTTTTAATGTAGTAGATTTATGTTGCAACCTGCTGTGCTGTTTGGGTTAGAGCCAAACTGGGTTGAAAGCACGATTAAAAAGCAACATGTGATGGAGCCAGCTGCAGAAGTGTTGTGAATCTGCTGTGAAGGAATCTTAAGTACTGAAATGCCTCAGTGTGTTGGTCATGACAACAGGGCTGTCATTTCCTACTGATAACTACTGAAAGCTGTTGAAAGATATTATTGTTTGGTTATGGTAAATTGTATGTCTATATATTAGTTTATATTATATATTATTATATAGCTATATATTATTTTTTTTTCTGAAATTAATCAGAATTAATTCCACCTAACATTAAAGTTTTAAAATATACTTTTATATTGCAATAATTTCACATTGAATCTTCAAATACAAGTAGGAAAAACAAAGACAGTATATTTTTAATATTTGTTAAATCTGGCATCTTTTTTTATGACTGAAGGCGAGCATCACTGATGAAATCATTATGACATTGTTCTTTTTTCCCTAATATTTAACCATTGACTATAGTTATTAAATATTACAGTATAATTGAGAGCTGTCAATTTTAACATTTATTAGACCTTAAAAAATAACAACTTCTAATTTAAGTGAACTTAAAACAATCTTCACATAAGCCCATTATAATAAATGTCATATTTAGCTACCCGTGCCCTTGAATAAAGTTATCAAACACTAATTATTAATTTAAATATAGATGAATCCTTAAAGCTACAAAAGTTATTGATTTCCTCTTTCTTCTTTTGTTCTTTGATGAACACACATCACAGCAGCTGGGTTATTAGGTTATTTGGCTGCTATCACTTTAAGAGCTGCCGCTGCTGAACGTGACGCGGATCTGACACGCATACTCGTAGTTTCATTTGAGCTTTAATATGAAATAATACAGGCTACAGCGTGCACCGCCGCATTAGTGCATGCAATTGAAGAGCTCACGCTACGAGCACAGTATAATGGCAGACAGGAGAGGAAAATTTGTATTTATGGACATACGGCCTGACAACATCTCATCTGACCGCAGTTCTACTGAAGCTCCTTTGTACAGTTTCCGCGCTCGCTTGTAGAGTGTGCGTCTGAAAAGTCTCCCGTTTGATGTGGTTGTAAAGACGTTCTGCATCTAAATAAATGCAATTTTGTCAAGAAAAAAGAGACAGAAGCAGCAGTTGTGAATGGGGTGGCCAAACAAACTCCGCCCTGCGTTAACTGTGTTAAATATCTTTAACACCGTTAAACTAGGAAAAAAACATGCTAATTTTGATAGCACTAATATATGTGACACTGGACCACAAAACTGGACCACAATTTAAATTGATTCTGAATAAATAAGCTTTCCATTGATGTATGGTTTGTTAGGATAGGACAATATTTGAAAATCTGGAATCTGAGGGTGCAAAAAAATCAAAATATTGAGAAAATCTCCTTTAAAGTTGTTCAAATGAAGTTCTTAGCAATGCATATCACTAATCAAAAATTAAGTTTTGATATATTTATGGTAGGAAATTTACAAAATATCTTCATGGAACATGATCTTTACTTAATATCCCAATTAATTTTGGCATAAAAGAAAAATCTATAATTTTGACCCATACAATGTATTTTTGGCTATTGCTACAAATATACCTGCGCTACTTAAAACTGGGTTTTTGTGGTCCAGGGTCACATATATCTTCTAGAAGAATGCATTTTAGGTCTCTTTCTGTTGAAAGTTGAGGTAAACACACTTAATTGTATGAAAAGAGGAGTGATTGCATGATAGATATTTTTCCAAGCCCTCCAGTGGCACTCAAACTTAGTGTCTGCATTCATTTCCACAAAGCCAAAGCTGTGTATTTTTCTCATTTTTGGGAAAACAATGGCTGTTTTGTGTCGCACAGCCCTCATATTCGAAACAGTTATTCCAATCATCCTCTCATCTGTACTTGCTTATAACTCCCTTGCAAACTGCAAGAGGAAATGAGGTATTCTGATTACTCGGGGGGCTCCAACAAGGGACATTTGTTTTCAAGCTGGAGGTGAGAAAGGGCATTTCACAACAGAGATATGTCTCTGATTCTCGGATCCTTATTTAATCAGGAAAGGGTTTTTGCAGGTCTGAAACAAATCTAGCAAGGCCAAACAGACACTATGAGTCCGTCAGGACTGTGCACCATTCTGTACATGCACACCAGTACCAGAAGTGGGACCAATAGTATCGTACTCAAAATGAGTTAACTGAACACTTTGGCCAATTAAACTTAAAGACCCTCCACAAATATTGTAGTCTTATCACTAGAACCTCAAGGAGTCATTGTAAACCTAAAACCGCCAGCGGGTAAAATTTACCCATGCACATGACTACTGTTTTGATATGGCTAATAACGTATTACATCACTGTATTAGGCCACTGTCTTCACAAAGTAATGTCTTGAGTCATGAAATGATTATTTTTAGTCATCAACTATGTTTTTGTCCTGTTGTTTAATGTTCAAGGCTATTTTAAGCAGGCTACACTGATCACTTCTCTTAATGGTGAATATAGGTTAAACAATGACAGCAAAAATTAAAAGGAAATAAATACATATTTGGGTGGTGCAATATTATAATAAAATGTCATTAATCACATATTAAAATAACCCATGTTATTTAAATTACTAAAACACCCTAAATAGACAATAATAATAATAATAATAATAATAATAATAATAATAACAAATCACTGGATCTGACAATGCGCTTAGTGATGTAATGAATTAAACAATTTTTATGATTACCCCAAGTTTATTGGTGTTGTTCTATTATTCAAATTATAAATCATATAACTAAACAAATGAATAATAAATTAGTTGAAACGTGCTTGAATTTATCGTTGCATCATATTATACACCCTATGCAGTGTAGTGAATTATTATTGCTCAAGGATTGTCTATTAAACACAATTTACATTGAATGATGTTTATACCGTTGTTTGAAGCAACTGCATGCCATATGAAAATAAACAAGCTGAAAATATTTAAACGGAAAAGCTTTTATTGCTTTTCTATAGTATTAAGCCTCAAATGCCAACTATTCAATGGATTGGTTTCTTCTTTACATTATAAAAAATATGCATGGAAAACAATGGAAAAACCCTTAAGATAACCTGTAGAAAGAAAAACTTACACATCTTAAGCTCTCAGAATAACATAAGTGGATTTTGAACGATTATTGCCTTTTTGAATGATTACGTAATTGTGGCATCCATAATTGTAATTGTGATTAGAAATTTGATTAATTGTCCAGCCCTAGCCATGGGTGAATTTTACTGAATGTTAAAGAAAGGCCTAATCGCCACCAAGCACCATTTGTAATCCTATTTAACATACAAACGCAGTGTAAGAACAGCCCTTAAGAACTCTGATTATAATGACATTGCACGAAAAAGCACATTTGATCCACTGCCGACCAATCAAGCCAAGTTATCAGCCGCGGTAGGATTTGGAGCTTACTGGGTCTCCTTTCTAAGCAGAATTTGGCCGTCAGATTGGAGGAGACTGATCGCATTGCGTTTGGGGGCCCCTTAAATGAAGGTAAAGTCTGGGAGACTGCTGTAAAAGCAGTGGTCTTGGGGTGAGAATATGATTATGTGGTTTTCGATGCCAACCCTGATGAGTTTCACCCAGTACAAAGCCAGCAGCGTGCTCCAGGGTAGATGTTTTTAGAAGTCTTGCTGGCTTGGCCAGGGTTTCTCTTCATTTGCTCAACATGTCTCCGAGGCAATGGCAGCTCCACTAGACTCCAAAGATGGGCTCCAGTTCTTCCAGAGCGCTTGATGTTTGCATCCCCAGAGAGACTGAGTTCTTTGTCTTGGATTTATACTCTTTTAACTGCTAGAAGTACATGCCAGTCAAAAGGAAAACAATCCTTCTTGGATCCCGAAGAGCTTGCTGCAAGCCAACACCATTTTGTTGTAGAATTGCTCTTTGGCCAGTTTTTTAAATACTTAAAAATGTATTCCTACAAAGTGTGGATATGGAGCCAAATTAGTTTTAAGGGACCCCACAAAAAAAGAAAAAAGCAGTATATTTTTTCTCTTTTCAGTGGGGATTTGTCATCTAACCAGTGGAAAGGAAGACGCAGATCTGATAAGTGCATCCTTATGTGTGCATAATTGTATGCCCAGAAATTCTTATTGTCTTATCAGATGCACTCATTGAATTGCAGCAAACAAGAAAAGCATAACAGCTAATTGCTTTCTGTTTATTCCTGATACCATCAAGCGTCTTGTGGACCAGCTTATGCAAGAAAGTGACAACATTCCCACATGGGACATCCCCCCTCTTCCCTTGTTGCATTAAAAGTGTGTATAGTCTAGACCAGTGGTGAATAGTGTACTAAAAGATTAAGTACTTAAGTAAAAGTATTGCTAGTTAAGGAAGAATTTACTTGAGTACAAGTAAAAGTACTGAAAAAGAGTATGACTCAAGTAAGAGTTAATAAGTAGAGTTTGCTGAAAAACTATTCAAGTTACTGCGTTACAAAGTACTTATTATTTTCCTATTTTTACCCAAAATGAGGAGATGTGAGCGTTATGGAGTATTAAACACTCCAATATACTGTTACACATGCATTTTCTTTCTTTTACATTCAGTTAAGACATAACCGACTGTGTTTACGAGAATATTTTTGTGTATATTTGTCACTTCAAATGCAAAAAGAAGAGAACTCAGTTCAGTATGAAAAGTGGCTTTCTGTGCGCACGTCTTCTTGACTTGAATATTTAAAATCGCATTTTGTGTGCGCGCACTTTGGATGGAATCGCTAAAATTAATCAAAATTTTCATTTTTATAACAAGCATCTGATTCCTGACCTTAAGTATATTTTGATTCCCAAGCCTAGCTATGGGTTAACATGTTAAATGGAATGTTTTCGTTCCACCGTTGCAATAATAACTACACTTTTGTTAATCTGATTTGACAGAAAAATCATGGTTTATGTATCAGTAAGATGCACGTAAAAATGCATGCTCTTATTTCAATGTCGTTGTTAATGTTGGTTATTTCAGCTTCGTACAAATGTTGCTTCGCACATTTAGTTAAATGTGCTTTACCATTCAGCTGAACAGTGTGCATTATAGACACTTAAAAAATTACAAAATCAGAGCATAGCTCACTTACATTCACTAAAATATTGAAACGTTAATGATACTGATTCAAAATGCCAATGCGCAAAGGCAAGGTTCAAAAAGAAAGTGATTGATTGAGTCAGTGTGGAAGAACTTGACTGGTCTGCATAAAACCAAGTCCTAATCCCAGTTGAACACTGGCTCTGGTGTGACTGTAAATGC
>JAFVLL020020731.1:0-29943 GCA_021397915.2 Tor tambroides | reverse complement strand
TCCACCAAATACACTACCAGCAGCCGCCAGACAAACTGGCCTAATATAATCAGTGAACGTCACAGAAGAGGAGAGCTGGAGCAGTGCTATGTCATTGTTTTGGGTAGTTGTGCTATAGCTGGGATGGGTGATGAGCTGAGTCACTGTCCTGGAGATCTCATTCGGGTTTGAGCCCGTTTGGAGGTGACGGCCAAGGTAGATTTTTACATCTGATGCAGCGGTACTGTAAATGGAGACAACTATTATTTCCTCTATTATCTATCTCTACATAATGCAGTGTTAAATCACTTCATACGTCTGGAAGCAGTGAGCTGCACACAAAACCCAGTCTTTATTGATTAGACTCCCACCACAGAAATGACTTCCAGATGTAATTCTATGAAGGCTTGCTTGCCAGGGCCAAGACCCCTCAACTGCAGCTTGTCCTCCAACAATCTTGGTGTTGAGAGGAGCCTGACCGCACACTGATAAGAGAAAAGAGGGCTGATTTTTCTGGTTGAAATCAACATGAATATATTAAATTTTAAAGATTATTCATGTTTCAATTTATAAATTCCAGATAAATCAAATCAAAACACAAATTAGGTCAATTAAACTACTTTTTTTCTCATACTTTTGTTGAATTCATTTGTATGGTCTTTAAGAGCACAAAAACTTAACATCTAACTGACAAAGTGAGCCTGTAATAAGACAAATGGAGAAATAACAAATATTTTGATATAGTAGTTGTTAAATGGATTAGAGACTATAAAAATTATTGTTTGCTGTGTTAGTTTTATTGACAATTGCTTTAGTTCAGTCAGAACTGGTTCACAAAGAGAAATGCGGGTGTCGATGCTGATAAACTGGTTCTCTGAGTAGCGTGTTATCTGTGTTTCCATTCTTTGCAAAATCATTAAAGGATTGGTTTACCTGAAAATAAAAATCTTTTACTCTAAATATCATTATATGGCTGACCTCCTTCTGTGAAACTCAAGAAGGTGTTATTTGGAATCATGTACTAGTCACTCTGACCAGTTTTTTGAACTAATCACTACCCTTATCATGAAATCTCATGAACGCTCAAAGTTTCAAGATTTTTATTTAAAAAACTTAACTAAATACATTTTGATGTTTTTGTGCAATCCTTTGTGGTGCATTTTTCTTAACTTGTTACATCCAGCCCTTTTTCACTTGCATGATATTAAGAGAGTGGCCATAATATTCTTCACAAATTCATCTTTTCATTTTCCACATGAAAAGAAATACGGGTTTGCAGTGACATGAGGGTAAATACACTGTCAGAAAAACAAATTATATATTTATTTGTACAGTTTTGAACATTATCTGTCTTGCTTTAAGAACGTAGGTGACACCAGCAGACATCTGTTAAATGCTGTTATTTTATTTAAAAAAAAGAAAAAAAAAGAACTGAAACGAAATGAAAAGAAAAAACAACAGCCAATTTAATAGTAGCCTTGTTATTATTTTCCAAACGTTTTTCATCAGAAATAATTATACTGCATTTAATAATGTAATATTGGATCAATTAAAAACCATTCGTCAGTCAAGCTAAGAAAAATAATTCTAACTGTTTGTAACTAATTCCATTTACTTTTGTTGTTATAATGATATTGCTCTTTACTATTCTTTTTTTAGAGTTTTTGACAAAGAAGTAACATTAATTTAAGCTATTAATTTTGGGTGTTACAAAGAAAATAATAAAAGTTAATTAATCAAATGGTGTTCCAACACCTCGTGGCGAATAGGCCTTCATAATTTAAAACAAAATACAACTTTACTGTATTTTATTACAAGGTTAAAACAAGATTATTAAACAAGTTCTTGTCTATTATTTGTTGTGGTGTCATATCAGATCTTACCTGCTATATTAAGAAGTATGGCTCCTGCAAAACACACAAGTTGATGCAACATCATCCTCGTGTTATTTTCTGTGTAATGTTTGCTGTTTCCTTTACTGAGAAATATCTAATAAAGCAAGTGTTGCCACATTCAGCAGGACCGTGTTTAGTTTACTTCTGACACACCTTGTTTTCCCTTCTAGCCTGTTGCCCTTTTTTTCAGTACACACCCTGATCATCTTTGATGTCTGCTTATTTCTCTAATGCTTCTGATTTGAGTTACAGAATGTCACTTTGCCACCTGGAGAATAAATGGTGATTTTATTCACTCATGCTAACCGTATGTTACTACTTAACACATATTAGGAATATTGGTTGTTTCTCCAGCCCACATTGGTGCATGTAAGTGGTTGAGTGTATGAATATTATGCTGCCACAAGATGGCATCAGTCCCTTGATCTCTGGCATAAAAAAAAACAGTTTTTGGACTTTTATTCAAAATTATTTGCATTTATTCTGTTTAAACTGTGTGACTACAACTTATTATTACATTTTCAATAACCAGTATCTACAAACACAATGCAAAGCACACAGAATTTAATTCAGACCTTGAGATGAAGTGTTGTTGTAAATAACATAATACTTTTAATACAAAAGGCTGCAGTGTGCATTTGCAAAGAAATACAACCAGTCAATAAAAATTCAATAGTCTCACAAAATATCAGTTCCGACCCAAGGTGAGGACAATAATTAGTTATGCATTATATTTGCAAGCATTACTTATGTCTTGTATTTAGGCCAAAAAATCACAAACTCCACCGTCATCATGCAAACATTCAAGCAAAAGCTTGCTGATCTTCATTAATGTGCAATAAGAGTAGCTTTCCAAGAATAGTACATTTTTAAAATGATAAAGAATAAACAACAACTATGCACCTACTTTCTTCACACATTTATGAAAACTTGTACAGCAAAATTGTCCTTGTAATCAAAGAAGCCTGAGAATTGTCATTAAAACGATCTCTATGAAGAGAAATATAGGGAGCTTATGAAAGGAATGATGGAGAATGTGAGAGAAATAGAAAAAAAAAGAAGGTTTGGTGAGCTTCTGATTGCATTGTTGTTGAATTCAACAAATCCAGGTGGGTTGCTGCCTGTTTTAGAGGTGATCCAGTCCTGGTACTGAGACACTCTGGCATACACTCCGGGGTATTTGGGGTCAGCACATCCAATACCAAAACTCACAACACCAGACTGAATCCACAGGGAGCCATTCTTACTGACCAGTGGACCTCCAGAGTCTCCCTGTTTTGGCACAAGATTTATATCACATATACATACATGAAAATACACAGTGGACAACTGTTAAAAACTGACTATTAAAATCTGCGCAGAACCAATCATCAACCGAACAAGATACATGCCAGTTGGAAATATGTCAGAATGTCATCCGATTTCAACCCAGGCTCATTGGAAATACGTGCCTCTACATGCATTTCTGCAACCCCGTAATTACGTATCTTACTGCACGTTTCGCGGCAGTTTCAAAGTGAAATGTCCAGAGAGTGGCACTAAAACACACGTTTAATACGTGTCCGTGACACGTTTTTATTACGTTGGTACAGGCACCTATTGCAGTGTTTTTATTATGCTGATTGAGGTATGTTTTGCGGCCATTCAGAATTCAAATATCCGGTGAGTGTCGCAAATATCCGGTGACTGCCTCTAGTGTTCATTTCATCTGGAAACTGCAGCGATTTGTAAGTATAGGTACGTTTTTTCAGTTTTACAGAAATGTATGAAGAGGCACGTGCTTCCAATGAGCCTAGGTGATTTGCTCTGATGTTATGCTGACATATTTCAATGTATTCAATAATGTATTAAAAAAGCTACAGAATAAATGTGTGTTTTAAAAAAAAAAATGTTTTAAAAATGGCTAATGTTGAAGGGAAGGGTGACTATTCCATAATTTAGGACCCAGGCTACAGAAAAAGCATGTTTACCCTTTGACCCATGACTACTGAAATGAGGGAATAACCGGTTGAATTTTAATTTACATTTTAATATATTTATACATTACATATTTATACATTATATTTGAGTGAAATGCTTGTTTTGAAATATTTCACCCATTTCATATTCTAGTAATACATCTGTGCGAGATGATAAGATGAGAGGAAGGGGCATTGATAGGACTGTTACCGGTTGCACTGGTTGAGCAGACTGTTTTTATAATTACTAGTAGCCTATACAGTGATTTAAGTTGTGTGTAGTGCATAACAGTGACTGTAAAATATCAGTTGTAGGTATGGGAGTGGCTAATTTAGAGTTTTAATGTTTGGACTAGGGTCACTTGGGTTAGTGTTGATTGCCCATTAGGCTGTTTTTTTTTTAATAAGATCTGGCAACACTGATAGATTGTTATACAGGTGACCCAAAACCTGCTAGTTAGGGTTTCGTAATTTAAAAAAGGTTCATATGAATGATGACGTCTTACCTGACATGAATCTTTTCCTCCCTCATTTAGCAGTCCAGCACAAATCATATTGCTTGTGATGCCCCCTCCATAAGCATCATCACAGTCACTGTTGCTCACAATCGGTATCATCACCTCCTGCAGTATGTTAGGAGCCGAACCTGTGACACAGGTCAGAGGACAATTTTGGAGGGCTTTTAATGTCAAGTTACAGTAAGTTGTTGAGCTTTACAGTATTGTTGCTTTGCAAGCAAATCTTCACTCACCTCCAGACTGTAATGCTCCCCATCCTGTGACCCAGCTGTCTGTACCTGCAGCAAATTTACTACCAGCAGCCGCCAGACAGACTGGCTTAATGTAATCAGAAAAAGTCACAGAAGAAGAGAGCTGGATCAGTGCAATGTCGTTGTCATGGGTAGCATCGTAATAGTCAGGATGGTTGATAACTGTCCTTGCTGTCCTGTAAACTTCATTAGAGTTTGAGCCCGACTGTCTCTGGCGTCCCAGGTAGATCTCAATGGTACTCATGGAGCTGTACATAGGGAAAGTCAGTTTTAATTCAGCTAGCATCAGCTGATAATAGTGTCTAGAGTTGTATTTAAACTTCATACCTCTGGAAGCAGTGAGCTGCAGATAAAACCCAGTCTTTATTGATTAGACTCCCACCACAGAAATGGCCTCCAAATGTGGTGCTTTGAATGCTGACTTGCCATGGCCAAGACCCCTCAACTGCAGCTTGTCCTCCAACAATCTTGGTGTTTAGAGGGGCTTGACCACATACTGATGAGGGGAAAGACAAATCCCAATTATAATGATATACACACAAGATATGTGGAATGCTTGTTTTATGGTTGTTTAGTCCATGACAACTTACCATCTAACTGGCAGAGAGAACCTGAAAGACAGAGACCAAACAATTAGAAGAACATGTATGGCGCTATGAACTGGTTTGTGTAACCTGCAACCTTACTCTGTCACCGTTTAAGTAAGTGTTGGCACATACCATTGGCATGAATCAAGATAATAGTTTCACATGAATTATAGTGTTTAGGGAGCACAGCCAGGTTGTTCAGTGATTTCATTGTCTTGACAGGAAAATAGAAGCTGAACCTGTCAGTCATGTGAGCTAAATTAGGAGGCCTGTTTCACAGTGTGTGAAGTAGCAGTGTGACAGAAAAGAAGGTTTATGTGCTTTGACACTGACAGCGTCTCTATACAGAAAACAAAAGGTTTGGGGTTACTGCATTAGTATTGGTTTTAATAACGGCCATAAATTATAAAATGGTTATCAGGAATAATTAATCTACAAAAAGAATCTGGTTTTAACTTTTTTTTTGACAGTGGTTAAGTAGTTTGCTGAAGTGTTTTATGCTGCTTCATAAAAGCTTATATTGTAAAAGATCATGTTGATTTATGGTGTATTTTCACCATTTTTTACTTTGCGTGGCAATATAGGTTCACCAAAATACTTGCAATTATACTATTTGTAATTTTTTGTAAATAAAAACAAATATTATTGGAGTATGTTTTACAAGGAAATATTTCAGACTTTTTAATTCAATGTGTTACTTGTTAGTTCTTTGTCATTAATTTACTTGCAATTTCTGAGTGAAAATTGTTTCTACACCAATTTTTCCTGCTATGTAACACTGTACTTGTGTGAACAATGTGCATACGGTACTCCTGTTAACATACTTAATAAATACACCCTGTACTCACTGCTTACGTGTGCAGTTGGTGTAAAACAGGTCTTACAGCTGCTTTCATGATCTTTTATTTACCCTAGTGACATAGTTGAACTCTGACTTACATTAAAATAATTATGCTTTGATACTGTTTAATAGATTTGACAAATATCCATTCAATGCTCTTAAAAATAAAGGTTCTTTATTGGCATCTGTGGTTTCCTGGAAAACTTTTATTTCACAAAAGGATCTTTACAGTGGAAAGAGTTCTTTAGATTATTAAAATTTTCTTCAAAAATGTTTCTTTTACTGAAAGGTTCTTTCTTTGGGAACCCAGATTGGCTCTTTAAAGGCATTGTTTTGAAAACCCCGTTTTGGAATTTATATTTTTAAGAGTGAAAAATCAAGCTACAGGTTCTTTATTGCCATTTTTGTTCATGAAGAACCTTTACACTGCACAATTTGTTTTACTTTTTTATTTTATTTTATTTACTTTTTATGGTGGAAAAGGTTATTTTGATTATTAAAATGTCCTTCACATTAAAAATAAATAAAAATAAAAACTGTTTGCCAAGGATATTTGGGAAACCAAAAAAATGGTCCTTTTGGAACCTTTATTCATTAAATCTTTATTAAATGGAATATTTATTATGAAAATATTATTCTTCTTATTAATATGAAAACAGTAGTATAATAGAGAATTGAATGTTTGTACACTAATCATTCTTTATTATTATCAGCATTTTCCACATTTTAGAACAATTTAGTTCAAAGTCGGCATCCCATTTTAAATTTAATTTCAAGCATTTAAGCATAAGACTTCAAATCAAAAGGTGTTTATAATCAAGAGAAACACATAGCTTATGTTTTTGTACCAATTGCCATTTTAGGTATCAGTGTGTGTGAGTTATAAAGTTCATTAGCAACAGGAATTCAATTGACTTTTCATTATCAAACCATTTAAACATTACAAAACCTATAGGTATAATTTTCTAGACTTACCTGCTATGTTGAGAAGTATGGTTCCAGCAACACTCAAAGCTGTGTTAAACTTCATCCTTCTGCTCTGCTCTGTGATCTGACTGTTATTTCCTCTACTCTCTAATGAGATGTAAAACAGTACTCTGCGCCAACCACCATGAGTGTCTGTCATCACTTTTTCCAAATGCCTTTTATTGTGTATTTACATTACACACCCTGGTCACCTTTACAGGTGATGTTAAGGATCACTTATTGAACACCAGTCAGTTCAAGGTCAATTCACTACACATTAACACATTACAACATTTCAAGTGTCTCTAAGCTGATTTTTTGACGTCACTTAGAATGTAGCATTCAAAGCAGCATTCTGAATGAGCATGACAGAGCAGACCTATGTTAAAATAAGTCTTCTATGTTCTTTTTTTGCTAACATTAACTCTCCTGTCTGCCTCTTACCTGATACATGAAATAAACAATAAACCATCCAGTGAGTCTGAGAATCTTTGAGTGAGTGAGTCTTTGATCATCATTTTAAAATTAATTTGTGCTATTTAAACAGAAAGATACACTACTGTTAACATGTTTTGGAAAGAAGTTTCTTATTCTCACCAAGGCTTTATTTCATAAAAACAGTAATGTTGTGAAATATTATTACAATTTAAAATAATGCTTTTCTATTTGAATATATTTAAATAGTCATTTATTCCTGTGAGGCAAAGCTGAATTTTCATGTCATTACTCTGGTTTTCAGTGTCACATGATCCTTCAGAAATGATTGTAATATGCTGATTTGGTGTTTGAGAAACATTTATTATTATTATTATAAGAAATGTTAAAAATAGCTTAATATTTTTAGGGAAAACTGAAAAAAATCTTTGATGAATAGAAAGTTGAAAATAACAGAATTTATTTCACATAGAAATTCTTGTGTAAAATTATAAATGTCTGTCACTTCTGATCAACTTTTATTTTTTTATTTTTGTTTTAACAGTGATGTATATTATTTATGCATAAAGAACATATTATGTTGTATTTCAACGTTAAATGTTAAAAAGTAACAAAAAAACAAAAAAAAAACAGAGAGAGTGTATTAACTGCAGTAATGTATGTAAAGAAAGATTTAAATCTCTCTAAAAATGTTCAACATATGTTGTTGACTTATCTTAATCAATGTTGTGTAAAATAAGTGATTAATACTGTTACTATTTATAACTAAATGGTAGTTTCACAGAACTCAAGTATCAAGCACCATTTGCATTGATGATGACTACTTGCTGTAGCCAGTCAACTAGTTTTACTGGTTTTATTACTATGGACAAACCTGAATATTTCTCTCAGATGAAAACATTTCCTTAAGGCCTGGTTGATGATCTCATTACTGTACAATTAACTGCACATTCACATGTGATTTTTCAAAAGTCTGTCATTATTTCACATTTACCAGTTATAAATCTGCTCTTTGCAAAGACCTTCAATAAACTATTAAAAGGCAATGGATACAGTTAACAGGAGTTCTTACAGTCTGCTGATCATCTCTGTATTCTGAGTAAACACTTCGAAATTGTCAAATGACAACCATGGAAACAATGCTTATTTCATGTCAGAGATACCATTCTCTTGTTTATGTTTGTATAAATCAAATTAATATTTGTTTATTCTACAAATACAATACATCATAATAATAGAAACTGGGGTTTTTTTTGTTTGTTTTGTTTTGTTTTATAAAGTGTTCTGATTTAAAGTGTTCATAAACATCCATGAACATCATTCAGTTCCATTGTTATCTAATAGATCGCAAATGATAAAAATACGAAAATATACACAATTTTTTCTGACAAGTCAATTCCCTTTAGGATGAACTACCATTAGCTCATATACAGGACGGTACAGTTTCAGTGACTTTTTTTGTTTGTTTATTGTTTATGTTTACATTTAGTGGTAATGAAAATTTGTTCATTGATTTCGGCATATTTATGAACCATGGCCTCAGTGTAGTACATTTTAGGCACCCCTATACCCACCATATTAAGCAATATGAAATTAGTTATTGGTAAGTGGCAATTCATTTAGGCAGCAAAATGTTTAAAAATTAACTTCATATTGACACCCTCATTAAAGAGTTCAAAAGGACATATTTGTGTAAAAACATACTAGCTGACTGATTGGAACCTGCTAAAATACTTTTGCCCTTAAAGTGCGTAGATACTATCCATGCATAGTCATCACCCATCCCTTTTTGTAATCAGTTTCGGTAGGATACTTCACATTTATGTCCTTTCATACTCAGTAGATCGATTTAAGTGCACTAACACCATTGGATGAGAACAAAATTTAAACTGAATTGAGCTGGATAATGAATTTGCAACCTCAACACGGTTATTGAACTGAATTTAATCAGCGTTGAATTGACTTGAGCTAAATAATAACATAATAAAATGCCTTCTGTAGAGCTGCTTTGCATCTGAATTGAATTTGTTTCATAATTTATGAACACTGAAACAATGACAGTTATTAAACTGAACTGAAACAAAGGTCTCACTTTATGTTAAGTGGTCTTAACAAAATAAGTCCAATGTACTTATTGTGTTCATATTGTATTGCAAAACACTTTTGCTGCTATTGAGATGGGATACGGGTAAGGTATGGGTAGTTTAAGGGGTGGGTTAGGGTGTAAGGGATGAGTCAACAGCGTAATTATAAATGTAATTACAGAAATTAATTGCAGATGTAATTACATGCAGGTATTTTTAAAAATATAAGTACAATGTAAAAAACATGTAAGTATACAATAATGCATTGTATCCAATGATTAATTTAAATATAAGTACAAAGTAGTTAAGGCCACCTAATATAAAGTGGGATCGAAACAAAATTAAACTAAAGATGAGCTGAATAATCACAACTGTCCTCTGTAGTGCTGCTCTACACATGAAATTTAAATCATTTCATAACTGATCTGTATTATATTAGGCACAATATAAATGCAAGTTGATTTGACTTAATTTTGCTCTTGTAATTACTCTAAACTTAGGATTGCTCTTGTAATTATTCTAAAGAATGCACTGAAAAAAGAAAAGAAATTGACAATGACAATGAACCCATAATATATGTTTATGATATAACACTATAAATCATTTGTATAACCACAGTTTTACTACAAATACTATGGTTAAACTATGGTAAGTCTAGCAAACCCATGGTTAGTTTGTGGTTATCATGGTTTAACTATAGTAACCATGTTTTTTTGGTTTTATTTGTAGTAAAACCGTGGTTAATTTTATAAACTTAAAAGGTGACCTTAAAAATTGTATGCCTCAGTGAACAAGCTGACATGAAGTGTATGAATGCATCTCTTCTGTTTAAAAGAGCAGTCTGTTTATCATAGCAGTGTTATAATCTAAACTTTAAAGTTGTGTAATGTATCTAGCAGTTAATATTATTATGTACAACATATCATCATTATATATTTAATGTTAAAGCTCAAAGAAAAGAAAAAACCTTTGCCCTTATCAAGATGGCACATTCCCAACGCCACTCTTCACCGGAAACACACGGCACATCATTTTGACCTTCCTTCCGTTTGTCTCCCGCCCCACGTAGCCATTTTGCGTTTCCTGGACAAAAAAAGGGGGTTAGATAGAAAGACAATCAGACACACACAAAAAATTAGTCTTCAGATCATACCGAAAATCAAAAGTGCGGATGTAACTGTGCAATATGATAGGCGCGGGAGCGGGCGAGCAGGTACACCAGCCGCGGCCCGTATTCAAAGAGGAAACATTTGGCTAGCTAGCTAACGAACCGTTAGCGAAAGAGTGAGATAAAGGCTTCAAAGATTTTGTACGACATTCATACTTATCAAATAATACTGTTAAGCACGCTAGAAGGCGGACGTTGCTAGAAATATGGACCGTGTGTTGATTTGAAACGTCGCAGCGGGGAAAAAACAGCAAACGCCACGGTTATTTGCGGTGGAAGCCGGATACCTGTTTATTCACTGAGAATAAAGAGCAGGCTCGCAGCACGCCACGGTAAGACAGTCTGTTTTCTTTGAACACTTGAGTTTATAACCTAATGGTGATTGCGAGACATTTATAGCTGCATAAAATTCAGGCTTTGGTTGTTGACAGACGCTCATCTTGAGACTGTCATGAGCTAGCCGGACATATTCCATCATTACAGTATAACCATTGGTTTGTACTGAAATCACGACTGTTCCACTCTAAGTTAGTGGATGTGTTTCGAAACCTAGTGAGCTGCCTAACTAAAAAGCATCGGACACAGTATTTTGCCTCTAATACCCCAAAATGCAGTTTCACTAGGTTTTGAGACACAGCCGGTGTGTTTCTCTATTGTTTAGTTTCCCTTTTCCAGCAGAACACCGGAAACTGATTCTGCCCCCATTCCTAATTAGCATTTATACAATAGTAAGCAAATCTTTACACTTTTTTTAAAAACCCTTGACAATTCATTCAGCCCTGAGGCCAACAAAAGTGCTCCACACCACACAAAGTCCTCAGGAAAGGTTTTAGTGGTGTGAAAGGTGTGCTTCAACTGCACACACACATTATGGACTTAAGTGCACTCAGTGGGTGGAAGGGAGAACATTACTGGGTACCATTTAAGTACAATAATAGCACATTAGTCTACTTGATATTTATTGTGTAATGTTAGAAGACTGTCAAAGGCCTCAATACTTTGTGAAGATGTGCCTCTCAGTCTTGGGTGCTGCAAGTTTTGAGTGACACACCCAGGTCTTGGAGCCTCTATTTGTGGACTGAAGATATAAATTGGGTAACTGTTATTTCACCCAAAAATGAAAATGCTGTAATCAGTTACTCACTCTATAAGCCTGTAAGAAGATATAATGAAGATATTCTTTTTAATAAACCTGAGATGTTACTTCAATTGAAAGTCCATGTGACTGAAAGTTTATAAAAGACATGGTAAAACACAATCTATATTGGAATAACTGGCGTAGACATCATTGCTATACATGATGAACAGATTTAATTTAGGATTTTATTCACATTTAAACAATTATTCAATGTTTTGGGGATTTTTTTAATCAAAGTTTTGGTTAGCCTACATTAACTTAAAGTTGAGTGTCAGAAACCTCTCAGGTTTTTATTAAATATTTTCATTTGAGTTTCAAAGATGAACGAATGGGTTTGGAATGATTGAGGGTGAGGCAATGATGACTGAATTTTCATTTTTGAATGAACCGTCCCTTAAATATACAGACATCCAAACTGTGCAGGATCTCAGGAGGATTGAGAACTACTGTTCTATTATGGGTTGGTTTGCAGCTGTGGGTTTTCCCTCAGATCTTGCGTGAAACTCCTTTATTTAAACAGGAAATGTGAAATAGGCTTCTCCATCCCATAGACCCCCACCACCCTGTAATCATGCTGTTTGAAGCAAAGGAAGCACTGGTGATCCACAGAGCTCAAATGACATGTGCTTCTCCTTGATGTATTTTCTAGTCCTCATTACAGCAACCAGAAATTACAAAAGTTTCCAATGCCACTAAAAGCTTTGAAACTCAGATTAACTTCTTTGGCTTTTACTTTCTTGCTTGTCTCCTGTGGTATTATTGAGTCACAGTCTGACTTATTGTGCAGGGGTGTCTGGTTGAAGTATTATATTTCGATCTGAGTGTCTGTTCTGGAGTTGTTTTCTGAACTGAATGTCCCAACACGTGTTTGTCGGGAACTGTCATGCCTCTCATTGGTCTTCTGTGCTCCATGTCAAAAATGTTCTAAGTTGGCATGAAATAAGAATTATTTACTGAATGCCTGTAGTTGATCTTATTGTGAACGAAGTTTGGCCTTGTAGTGTTCAAAATGTCATAAATGAACTTTCTGGTGAAATCTACAGGGTTTCTCAAAGTAGGACTTCTCAGATCATTTAGTCAATTTAAAATCCAACCCTGCAAGCAGCTCAAAATCCAGCCAACAACCACTGATCAGAACCCACTTTACATTTGTTTAGTTTTCGATAAACTGTTGCACTCGAATACAGAAGAAAAGATCTGTCTCTAATTCGGTATCATCATAACTATTAAAGCAAGTAGGCCCTAATCGAAATTGACCCTATTTGCTTTCTTAATGCATGTTATTTCTTTTACAAACAATGTTGTCTAAGTAGTCTTTTATATAAGGATCTCTTGCAATTTTCAACCCCCTCCCCTTCAGCCATCTGGCTCCATTGTCAATTCCCAATAGATCACATCAAGTCACACCCTACTTTTTCCCATTTAATATTGTGTTTCATTCAGAAACTTGTCTGATTGCAGAGGTAAAAATAGGTTTCGAACAGTCCATGTTGACTTTATGGACCTCAGTCATCTCTTAAATCAAATATCTACGTGATTTCTATTCATTTGCGTGTCTTTGAAATGTATTGAGTGTAAATCTTCATGTCTAGACCTCAGACTGGCAGTCTACTGTGTTGTTAAATCACAGTTTGGTATGCGAGATTGTGGTGTTTCAGATTTTAATATTTGTGAATTGATACAACAGCTCAGTGTTTGTGGGTTTGAGATTTTTACAGTTCTGCAACAGACTCAGTTAAATCAGTAATGGTGATACAGTGCAGAAAATTGTTTAGATTATATTTGTGTTCTTATAAAACCTTGAGTCTCACGAGCCAGTGAGGACATCAAGATAACAGCAAAAGAATCTCAAAAATTGCAAGTGTTCACCTGTATGATAAGCAAACTAATGTGAGAATGCCTTCACAGTCTTCATGTTGGAGTGTTTTTTCATTTCAGTTTAGATGGGCTGCTACTACCTAGTAAACATTTAGATCAGATTTCAGTATCGATCATCACCAGAGCAAGGAGATCATGTGAATAGTTTCATCAGGTCAGGTTTCTTCCAATCATTTTCTGTAAATCATGTGAATATTTTTCATTTGGCAAAGTTGCTGTTTACTGCATTTTAACTTTATTGAAGTCCTCCTTGTAGGGTTTTTTTTTTTTGTAACATTTAACGGGATTTTTTTTAAAATAAAAAAGGAAAATTCAGTAACAAGAAACAGAAAAAAGGAAATTTGCAGTGACATTGCTTTTACCAATCTACCAATTTTTTATCCTTGCAAATTAATAACATGTTTATTAAATATTTTAGATTATCCAAAGTAGTAACCAGCAGATGAATCATTTATCAGAATAATCGCATCGTTATAATTTATCCCAGTGTAGTTTTTCACTCATTCACAAACCTTGACCTAAACATTTTCACTCAGCCTGAAGCCTGAAAATATATATTTACACTTCCACTGTGCATGATGTTTGAATTTGAAATGCAAATGAGATGTAGGCCATCAGGATGTTCTTTACATTTTGAACAACGTGTGTACTTTTTGGATTTTGTTTGAATGTGAATTAAACGGATGTGTTATGCGTTGAATGATTGTCTGTTTTTCTTCCCAATATTTGCCAATATTCAAACAATATTCACACAGTGCAAACAAGCAGCATTGGATGTGTTAACATGAATAAGATGAAAGAAGGAAAGACACATCTGATTTTGAATCATCCAACCAAGGCAGATTACTGCATCTTCATTATTAATGCGCAGCACAGAGTCTCACAACTTCTAAGTGGGTCACAGACTTCTGAGTCTTTTATAGTGTGCTGCAGATTGTGGCATATATGCCAAGCCAGAGAAGAGATGAGAGGAGTTCACAAGTTTAGAGTGGCGTTTTGATTATTTTCACACTTGGTTCCATTTCCGAAAACCATTTTCACCCCAACCAAACCCATTTTTGGAAATATGCCATTTGCTCCCATTTTGGTGTAATTTTTTTTTTTTTTTTTTTTTCTATTTACACTGCCATTCAAAAGATTTCGAAAAATGTTAAGCATAAGTTTCTTATGCTTACCGAAGCTGCATTAGTTGATCAAAAATGCAGTATAAACATTAATATTGTGAAATTTGATTTTGTTTTGCAGATAAAAATGACTTAAGTAATCGATTAATTGGTTAATTACTTAATTGAATAATCTGATAAAACATGAGTAATCTCATAAAATAAAAAAAATTGCACATCCTGCCAAATGTTGTTCCCCAAACAAATGTGTAAATTGACAGCTTGAAATTACACTTTTTGACAGGTGAATCAAGCTGTAAATATGTCTAAGCCATTGTTGTTTATCTGTTACAGTGTGTGGTCACAGTAGTTTTACCCTGCATAACCAAGTAAACTGCACTTGTAACTAAAATGTGATTTTTGTTCCTCATATTGTTGCCACATGGTATTTTGGAGAAGAAAACTGAGACAAATTACACCAAATTTTTGAACCAAGATAAAAAGCCATTAGGTGACTCATGTTGGAACAGATGTTGTCTTCGATGACAGTATGTCCTTGATTCAAATCAATCATGCCACTTAGGCTACTTCAAGGTCATTATCTTACTTGGTAAACTATGTATTATCTTCCTAATGAAGGTCATGCCTGGTGGCTTTAAGCCATTTTTACTGGCTCTGAGATTTGGTTTTATTCATTTTGGATGCTGTCATGATTACTCTGATTAACTGAGTACTCTGTTTTAAAAAAATCCTTAACAATTAAATGTAATCAGTAAAGTATTTTCTTGCTTAAGACTACGTCTACATTAATGCGGATGCATTTGAAAACACAGTTTTTGTTTTAAAACACTCTGTCCACACTAGCATCCTCAAGCATTTGAAGCTTGTTTTCATCTACACTGAAATGTCAGAAAATGTTCAGTTCGCTTTACTGCGCATGCATAAAGCCTCAAAAAAGCTCACTGATTTGATACAGTTGGAACAGACATGATACATTTTCATACAATTCTTCTGGCTGGATCATTTTATTTAAGAAAATATCTCATCATTCACTGATGTGTTCAGGTCGCACTGACTCATGATTGCATGTCTGATCTAAAATGCAACTGCCCTCATGTTTTGGCGCAAACAGAAATCGCGAGTAAATTTTTTGTCATCTTTGCAGGACTGTGATTTGAAGAGTATACAAAGTAGCACATCTGTAGCAATATTGTGATATTGAATAGCACAATACAGATATAAACCTACATATCTATTGGTACAATATGTGTCACATAACTAACACATCGTTTTCAAAAGCCTCTGTTTTCACAGTCCACACTACAAGGCCTAATAGTCACGATAATCGGACCAGCTAATTACCGGAACTATCAATAATGACAGCCCTAATAGGATATGGCCTGTTTAGAAGTTAAGACTCAATGCCTTGTTTTTGTGAGACTGCAGATGAACATAATGCAACAAAATTGCTTATTTGGCATACATGGTTACACATTCTCTTGCTCTATTTTTCTCCATCCCAGGAGCCAGTCATGCCTGCCAGTGTGCGTACTGGGACCCCGAAGGACTCAGAGGTGTCTGAGCTCTTCTACAGGGATGATCCTGAGAAGCTCTTCACTGATCTCCGGGAGATCGGTCATGGCAGCTTTGGAGCCGTGTACTTTGTAAGCAAACCATGCCGATATGTGACCCTGGAAAAACCACAAAACCAGTCCTAAGGGTCAATTTTTTGAAATTGAGATTTATACATCATCTGAAAGCTTTCCATTGATGTGTTGTTTATTAGGATAGGCCAGTATTTGGCCGAGATAAAACTACTTGAAAATCTGGAATCTGAGGGTGCAAAAAAAATCTAGATACTGAGAAAATCGCCTTTAAATTTGTCCAAATGAAATTCTTAGGAATGCATATTACTAATCAAAAATTAAGTTTTGATATATTTACGGTAGGAAATTTACAAAATATCTTCATGGAACATGATCTTTACTTAATATCGTAATGATTTTCGGCATAAAAGAAAAATCGACAGTTTTGACCCAATTTGACCCATGTATTTTTGGCTATTGCTACGAATATACCCGTGCTACTTAAGACTGGTTTTGTGGTCCAGGGTCACATATTTGTATGCCATGGACGTTTGTGTACAAGCTCTGCATGACCGTATTTTTCTTTCAGGCACATGATGTGCGTTCCAACGAAGTGGTGGCCATCAAGAAGATGTCGTTCAGTGGCAAGCAATCTAATGAGGTCAGGATCAAAACACAATTTGAATCTCTGTAGTACTGAATAAGACTGTTTGAAACTCAGAAATCACGTTTTTAATACTGGTTGGTGTGTTGGTCCCCAGAAATGGCAGGACATCATAAAGGAGGTGAAGTTCTTGCAGAAGCTCAGACACCCAAATACCATCGAATACAAAGGGTGCTACCTCAGAGAGCACACAGCATGGGTAAGCGCGTACGCATATGTGTGTGAGCGACGTGTTTGTCTGACGTGTGCTAATGTTGTCTGTCTCTCCTGGTAGCTGGTGATGGAATACTGTCTAGGATCAGCCTCTGATCTTTTAGAGGGTGAGTAGCTCATGTTTACCCTTCCTCACGTCCTCCTTTCTTTTCAAATAAAGTTGTTATGCTCTCCCTCAGCCGCCCTGTCTGACATTTATGTTTGCTGTGCTGTAGTTGTGCCATCATCAGTTTGTATATGCAGGTGTATATATTGTACTCATCAGATTTCTGGTTTGTGTTATTTTTCCACAGTTGAATATTTTGTCTTTTTATCTTACAGTGCATAAAAAGCCTCTGCAGGAGGTGGAAATAGCTGCTATTACCCACGGTGCACTTCAGGGCCTCGCCTACCTTCACTCTCATAACATGATACACAGGTGAGACCCTTCCTGCTTTCTGTTTTTATCTTTACATCTGCTCGCTTTGTTGAAGTTTCTCAGCCTGATTTTTCTCAGTGCTGAAAGATGCATAGGTCTTTATTTCTTTTTCTTTTTCCAGAGATGTGAAGGCAGGTAATATTCTGCTAACTGAGCCAGGTCAGGTGAAGCTTGGAGATTTTGGCTCTGCCTCAATTGTTTCTCCTGCTAACTCTTTTGTGGGTACGCCTTACTGGTAAGTTGTAGATGAAGTTGATTATTTGGTTGAAGGGACTATCTTCTATGATTTGATTTTACTTGAAGCCATCTTATATTTATAGTCTGGGTTTTGTCTAGCATTTTTATACACTGATATAACAATGCACTGCAGTTTAAAGGTTTGTGGTGAGTAATATCAGAAAGAAATTAATACTTTCATTCAGCAGGGGCACAAATCCTTGGAAGTTAACACTTTTACATTGTTACAAAAATATATATATTTCAAATAAACGCTGTTCATGTAGACGTTCATCAGAGAATCCTGAAAAAAGTATCACAGTTTCCACAAAAATATTGAGCACCACAACTATTAACAAAAAATAGTAAGATTATGTTTATTATAATGTTTCTTGTGCTGTATTTATGATCAAATAAATGCAACCTGGGCAAGCATAAGAGACTTCTTTCAAAAACATTACAATTTCTCACCAAACCCAAACGTTTGAAGAGTAGTTACAAAGACACCACACAGTGACAACACACACATTTTAGAATCAGATTTTTGAACTGAATCACTGAACTAATATTTAAACTAAGTTTGAACTAGTTTGGATAGATGAACTGAATCTACCACTTCTAACACCATTTTTGCTTCTAAAATTTAAATTCGAGAGGCTATTGAAATGTCTTATAGGTATAGTTCACCCAAAAATAAAAATTCTGTCATTAATTACTTACCCTCATGTTTTTCCAAACCCATAAGACCAATGTTCATCTTTAGAACACAAATTAAGATATTTTTGATGAAATCTGAGAGCTTTCTGTCCCTGTATATAGAGCAACGCAACTGACTCGTTCAAGGCCTTGAAAGGTAGTAAGGACATTGTTAAAATAAACCATGTGACATCAGTGGTTCAACCATAATGTTATGTCTGTGCAGTAGATTGAAATAAATAAAACACAAAAGAGCAAAGACAGTCCTGTTTATCAGGATCCATCCCCTCTTGTGTTTAGGATGGCCCCAGAAGTGATTCTAGCCATGGACGAGGGGCAGTATGATGGGAAGGTGGACGTCTGGTCTCTTGGCATCACCTGCATCGAACTAGGTTTGTGATAGTTTAAAACTGATCCATGAGTTCCCACCTCCCACTGATAGGGTTGGGTATTGTTTGAATTTTATCGATTCCTAATTCCGATTCCAGTAAGATGTGGACAAATCTATTAAAAAAAAAAATTAAGTCAAACATTTAGATGTCAAACATATTTATTCTGTTTTTTGGTTTTATCAAACAATACCACAGAAAAAAAGAACTAGACTAATATAAATTTCAAACATTAAATTGTTAAAGACAAGTAAACAGTAAGTAATAAAATAGGAACAAACAAATCAGTTAGTATTAGCATAAAATAATAAAACTGAACAAATTTCAGCTACAGAAATTGAAAGCAAAAGTTTAAAATCACTGCATAGTTTTCTTTTCATAAAAAAATAGAGTAATCCTCATTCAAGTTAAAATATTCAGTCAAGATCAGTTAATGATTTTCTTTTGTTCTTTGATTAACGTTATTGACCATAGACTGTTGTTGACAGGCCGCGCGTTTATTAGGCGTCTGTCTCTTTAACACCGAACCCACGCAGATCTAAAAATACTGTTACGCGTGCATTTTTTTCCCCATCTGTTTACGTTCACTGAAGACAAAAAACGGCTGTGTTTCTGATGATATACTGACGTACTTTGCGCATACTGGTCGATAAATATGAAAGAAGTCAGTTCCGGTCGGGAACAACATTTTCTGCAGTGGACCTCCATGCTCGCGCTTCAGATGTGTGCTCTGCACGCAAACAGTGCGCATTTAATTAAATAGTTTAAAATCACATTAAAATGCAAACACAGGAAACGTTAAGCGGAATCGAAACGCACGTGTCTTATCGAATACCCGGTTCTTGGAAATTTGGAACCGGTTCTCGATACTCAACCCTACCCACTGATCCCTGAAACTTCAGGTCCTGTTGAGTATTAAGGGGGTTTATTTAGGCCGGCGTGTTTCGCTGCTTGCGAGTCTGTGTTGTGTCTATGTCTTTTGCTAGGGAAAGGGATTTGGGTTTTAGTGTCTAAGCTGCTTTGGGTTGTAAGCTAACATCTACTCTTTCTCTCGGTCTCACCCTCTCTTTCCATCACCCTCAACCTCCCAGCATTTTCATTTATTCACTCATACCTCTTATTCTCTATGTCATTGCAGCACTAATTCTGATCTCCCATCCTTTTCTTCTGACTTAATTCTTTTTGTGTGTGTGTGTGCGTGCATTGGTATTATATTTCTGTTTGTCTTTCTCTCTAGCTGAAAGGAAGCCACCCTTGTTCAATATGAATGCTATGAGTGCCTTATACCACATTGCGCAAAACGAAAGCCCTGTCCTGGCGTCAAACCACTGGTGAGAACTTTGCTCTAGATTTTTTTTTCCTTGTTCTTTCACTGTCTTGTCTTAACCGTTTGGTTTAGTCTTTTTCTACTGCATTTGCAATCAGTCTATTTGGTTTTTTTGTTTTGCATTTGTAGGTAATTCTAATTTATTAGCTGCTAAGTGCATTATTCAAAGTATAGCTCTTGAATTTGGTAGTGATACACAACGACAGCTGCATTATGTGTGTGTTTATACACACATACATACATGAATGTAAAAAATAAATACAGTAATTTATTGTAGTGTTGCACCGGTACTAAAAAGTATCACGATACCTTGCTTTTAAAAATGGTACGATTCCACATTTTACTAGTACCAGTACTTTCAGAATGCATTTTAATAAGAGCCGTATTTCCTGAGTAAAACACTGGGATGAATAGATTGAAAGTAGCCTAGGTCAGTACACTTAAATCAAAATGCAATGGACTAGTGTCTGTGAACATTAAGCTGCAAAATTCTATTTAAATATGAATGCTGCATGTTCTGCGTGTCTCTGTATTAGTGAATGGCGCAGACACGTGGTTTTGTTTACTACACACATACTGAAGTGCGTGTGAAGCTCGCAGTGTTTTCAGCCTCTGCTGTCTCAATATATGAGTACATTAACACATGAACACAATCTTTAGAACTGCTCTGAGAATCAGTTCATGAGCATTTTACTCTTTCTTTTACGGAAAACTATCGTCATATCATATTCAAACAACCTTAAAGATCTATCAAAATAAAAGTTTGGTTTAACTTGACAGAAATATATTACTTAATATAATGATAGTACTAATACTACTACTAATAAAAAAATTATTTAAACAGTATTTAAGGAATATTTACCAGAAAAATTATTTACCAGAATTTATTTAACAGAAAATTGTAAATACACAACACAGTACTTCTGAAAAAAAGAAAGAAATAGCCTATAATAAATTAATTCTTTATATAATCTAATTATCCTTTATAAATTAATTGGACATGCTTTTGATTATTAAAATGTAATGAAACTATTCAAATGAATCCAGAAAATTAATGGAAAACAAAAAAATAAAAGTGATTTTCAGAAAAATAATAAAACGGATTTCATAGTGCCTTAAAAAGGTAATTTTTGTTAAACTGTTAAACTTTTAGTGAATTGCTGTTGAATTGTGCAAGTTTCATGATTTCAATTAATTAGACATGCTTTTTGATGAATATTTTTTAATGTAACCATTAAAATAGAGTCTAGAAAAATTCAAATGGAATTTGGGGAAAAATAAAACAGATTTCATAGGGTTCTGTTTATTTCATTTGTGTCTTTGTTTTATTGTATTTGTCCTTTAGTTTGTTACTTGCATCTATGTTCTTATTATTAATAACAAAGATAAAATAACAAAAATAACTATATCATGATATAAATTGTTATTGTGAAATAAAATTATTATATCATGAAATAAGATTGGGCTTTATCCTTTTAGCTAACTTACCAATGTAGCAAAGATCCCTACATACCTGTAGGCTTGGTAGTTGCTCACCATAGTCCTGTGTAGTGGCACTGGCATGTGAGTATTATTATTTTATTTTTTTTAAAAAGGGGATGAAATGCTTAACTAGGGCTGGGTATCGTTCAAAAATTTTCAATACCGATACCTTGAGTTCGATACCGGTTCCTGAACGATACTTTTTTCGATACCAATTTTATGAAATCAGTTTTAACAAGATTACATTATCTCAAAAAATTTTGTTTTTATTTTTTTCAGCTTGTTGACATTGATACAGACTCAAAGACTCATCTCCTGAGACACTGCACAAAGGAACAAAATATATCCAACACAATAAATCAGTGCAAATAATTTTAATAAAGCTCAAATAGTTTTCAGTTTACACTAGTGTTTGTTCGTTTTAAAACGCATAGCTCAGACAGAATCTTCATTTCTATTCATTTATTCTAGGTTGTTAAAGACTTCAAGAAATTGAAAATCTTTATCCACTTTCATAAGTGGGTGTTTTATTTGCCTTCACCATATGTTTTATTGTTATTAAATTCTGTGTTGTAGTATGTCTAATTATTTGAATGCATAAAAACTACTTAGTTTATTCAAATTTATTCTTAAAATAGCCTTATGAAATGTTTTATTTTTCCTCAGAAATTCTGTGTTCTGTATCTGGTTTTCAAATGAAGGCATAAAACATTAATTTCATTTATCTTTTAAATTATTGAAAATCAAACTTTATTTATTTATTTACTTTGGCAAACAAAATTTTACTATTAAATTAAAACATGGAAGAAATGTTGTGTGATCATTACTTTAAAAAAAATTAGATTTTAATAATTTTAATAGTAGCCTAGTAGTAGCAGTATGTACACTCTGCTGAACAATATTAATATATTTCTGCCGCCGTGTCTTCCAAGTTAAACTGAACTTTTATTTTGACGGGTTGCCGTGAATACATTTACAGTTCTGTGTGTGTATGATATGACGCTAGTTTTACTCAAATCAAACGGTAAAATGCTCATGGAGTGACTCTCAGAGCAGTTCTGGAGATGTTGTTCATGTGTTTATGTCCTCATTTAGACGGCAGACGCTGAAATCACCGCGAGCGTCACGCGCGCTTCAGTCTGTGTGTAATAAACACAACCGCGCGATATAGAGAGCAGACTGCTCCGTACGCTTTCGAATCGCTCTCGCGGATGTCAAACACTGATCAATCTAAGCAGCGCCGCTTCTAGTCAAACACACCTAGTGCTGCAGGCTTATTGCCTCACTGACGTTGATGAGATTAACCCCTTAGGTATCGAAATTTGGTACCGAACGACAGTACGTTTTTCGATACTCGGTGGTATCGAGGCAGTTCGGTCGGTGCCTAAAAAGTTGCTCGATACCCAGCCCTATGCTTAACTATGATTTCCATTTGAATCATCTATTTTTCCAATTACTTTTCCTATTGTTCTATTGTTCTATGTTTTTGTCGTAGTATTGGTTCATTAGTAGTGATATTTTATTCAGGTATCGTATCGAAGTAAAAATTTTGGTATCGTGACAACACTAATTAATTGCAATAAAATAATAAATCATCCATTATCAACATGTCCATAGACTATGTACCTGTAATGAGGTCAAGAGGACATTGTGTTTTGTAAAGATAAAGCTCCAGTTTGGGTTTGATGCAGTAAAAGTTAGAGTTCAGCCGTTCGTCTTTATTCCAGCTGCTTTCTTTCTCTCTCTCTCTGCTGAGAGACTGTTATGCAAAGTTTGTGAATTGCGTAAGAAGGACTGTCAGTTTCAGTGGCTTGCTCTCTCGTTCATAACCCCGTCTAAAAGCAGGCATGGAACAGTCTTTAAATCACTGCAGTAAAACAATATATGTTTACAATCTCTAGCCTGAAAAATAAAGGAGCATAATCAAGTACGTTTGTACAGCTCAATTACCTGGAAGATGCTGGCTGGAAGCCTTCCACAACAAATTTCAAAATGGCTGGGCAGCCCGTGTCCAATTGTCTATTGAAAATAAGGTTGATGTTGAATTCTTAAATGACAATTTTTATTTTTATTGCAGCGTCATGTTTTCTGTATGTTTGTCTTATGTTTTCAGTGTGTTTAACTATCTTTGACGCTCCCCCTCTTTAATGCAGGTCGGACTACTTCCGTAACTTTGTGGACTCTTGTCTTCAAAAGATCCCTCAGGACAGGCCTACCTCAGATGTGCTGCTCAATGTGAGACTTGAATACACACACACAAACACACACACACACACACACACACACACACAATTTCTGACTCTGTATTCGTTCTTTCATTCACATATTTTCTCTCCCCCCACAGGTCTTTTGTTCTAGCTAGGTCTGTCATGATTACTTAATCGCCTTGTCGTGATTAGTTTGAAATAACCGCAGTTATTATGCACTTTATATTCCAGTACAATATAGAAATGTCATGGGATGAAATGTCTTTTTCAAATACTGAAAAAGATTGTATGGCAGAACCCATGTGAAAGGTGTGATTCTTTGCAGTTTTGAATATGAAAATGGGTTTTTGAATATGAGGGTTTTGGCGTTTCGAACAGTGCAAATTCAACCACTACTTCCTTGACCATTACATGTGAACGGTTTGATCTATCAAAGAGCTTTTATTAACATTTCATGAGCATATTTTTAAGACAGTATGACCTAAATCATTTTAAAAAGTACACCCTATTGTATCATTCAGAGGACTGAGGTTTTTGAATTTTAAGTAACTGCTCAGTTTTAATGAATTGTAAAATGTAATTTATTCCTGTGATAGCAAAACATCTCACATGATCCTTCAGATATCATTCTAATATGCTAATCTGGTGCTCAATCAATGTTTCTAATTGTTAGCAATGTTGAGTGTTTGATGAATATAAAGTTCAAAAGAACATTTGTAACATTATACATGGTAAATGCTGCAGTACTGAGTCTGAGCAGCAGGATTTATTTGGAAAAAAAACTTTTGTAACAAATTTATACATTTCTGTTATGCAACTTTTATACCATATGGTTGTACAGGTTACCATTGATTTGTATCATGCAAGAAACAGGAGAATATCAATAACAAGAAAAATAGTAAAAAGTAGTAGTAAAAAAGAAACATACCAAAGGTACCTTCACACTAGTGGCTGGTGACTAATAACTCGCATCGGATTCCTAATAAATCACATCTGAAGCTGTATTTGTATTAAGCTGATGCTGCAGGTGACAAAATGACAATTACATCATAAATAGCTATTATTAGTATAACAAATATAACTGCTGTAACTGTAGTTCTGTCTTTAAACACACACTGAGATTGTGTCATGAAGTTCATATATCCAGCTCTGTGGGTCACACCATGTATTCCCTTCACAGCACCATTTCCTATGCCGAGAGCGCCCCCATTCTGTAGTGATGGATCTGATCACGCGCACCAAAGACGCTGTGCGAGAGCTGGACAACCTGCAGTACAGGAAGATGAAGAAGATCCTGTTTCAGGAAACTCACAACGGCCCCACACAGGAAGGAGGAGATGAGGAAGAGGTGCATCCAGAGGCTTGTCAACCTTTGTGTTTGATCCCTCTGTCTAGTTCAGCCCAGTTTCTGCTCTTTTGTTATATTATTCTATACTGCAGAAAACAGGAAATGATCATGACATCTTTTTGTGTGTGTGTGTGTGTAGGAAGCAGAGCAGTACCTCTTGCAGACGGGCACGGTGAACAGCATGGAGAGCTCTCAGTCTGTTCCCTCCATGTCCATCAGCGCCAGTTCCCAGAGTTCCTCCGTTAACAGCCTGGCCGATGGCTCTGACGACAGTGCTGAGATGGCCATGATGCAGGAGGGAGAGCAGACAGTCACATCTAACAGCTCCATCATTCACCGCCCCACTGTACGTAATCAAGGCAAGACAGCACACAATCTTCTGAAACTGTGTTTTCCTCAACTGATTTCTTTTTGTACATCCGTCTGTCAGGCACGCGATAATATTTACGACGACCCATATCAGCCGGAGATGGAGTCTCCGCAGCAGCCGTCGTCAGCCGCTCGAAGGAGGGTGCACAGAAACCGAGACCATTTCGCCACCATCCGCACAGCCTCTCTTGTGAGCTCCTTGCTAACCTACAGCTCAGAGTCCTTTTTTTTTTCTTTAGATCTGAAGTTAAGATAGATAACCTTCTCTCCCTTTCTTTCTTTCCAGGTGACCCGTCAGATTCAGGAGCACGAACAGGGCTCGGCTCTGAGGGAGCAGATGTCCGGATACAAGCGCATGAGGAGGCAGCACCAGAAACAACTACTGGCTCTGGAGAACAAACTCAAGTCTGAGATGGATGAACATCAGCTCAGACTGGACAAAGAGCTGGAGACCCAGAGAAACAACTTCAGCAGTGAAGCCGACAAGCTGAGTAAGAAACATCAGGCCATCCTGGAAAAAGAGGTGAGAAATGCAAAAAAAAATGCTATACGTTTTTCGTCATGTGAAAGAATGGGAATATCATATGCTCACCAAGGCTGCATTTATTTGATCTAAAATACAGTAAAAAGAAAAAAAAATCGTAAAAATATTAGGTTACAATGTATTTTATTTTAAGGTGTCCTTGTTACAGTGTAATTATACATTTAAGTATTGAGTAATATTAATTAATCACATGTACTTACTATATGGTTAGGGTTAGGATTAGGGTTTGGCTTAAGGTCGCGTCACGCCACATCTTTCAAATTGTTTTCTATGAGTGTATGCACATCGCGGTGCCATTCGGTGTCTGTCCACAGAGCCCAGCAATGACTCAGGACATGTGTTAGAATATAAAAACATGACGCAACTGTGCTTCTCATCCGGTGTGCAACTGCCTTTAGGGTTACTTGCATTTAATTATGCATAATTTATTGTTGTTATAATAGTAAGTACATGTAACGTGTAACAAGAACACCTTAAAATAAAGTGTTACCAAATATTATTACAATTTTAAAAAAAAAATTTTATTTAATTGCATGGAAAAGCTAACTTTGCTGCCATTACTGAAGTCTTCAGTGTCTCTCAATCCCTCAGAAATCATTCTAATATCCTGATTTCAAAAGAACATCATCTATTTGAAATCGAACTCTTTTGTAACATTATAAATTTTTTTACTATCACTCTTCATCAATTTAATGCATCCTTGTTGAATAAAATGATTAATTTCTCCAAACTTTTGATTGGTAGTGTGTGTGTATATATTGTTTATACATGTTTATCTGGTGTGTTTTTTCAGATTAAAGCTGCGCAGACGGAAGAGAAAAAATTTCAGCAGCACATATTGAACCAGCAGAAGAAAGAACTCAACAGCCTGCTGGATTCCCAGAAACGTCAGTACAGGCAACGCAAGGAGCAGCTCAAGGAGGTACGCTGTCAAAGAGTCAACTCTATGGCTTCATGACTATGAATTCAGAGTAACTGTACTTGATGTAGCATTAAATTGTGAAATAGTCAAACTGTTTGTCTTTTGGCACCATATTCATCAACATTGTTACTTATCCTTAACTTGCTGTCACCCTGAAATCTTGCCCATGGCAATAGGAGCTGAGTGAGAACCAGTCTACGCCGAAGCGAGAGAAGCAGGAATGGTTGGTAAGGCAGAAAGAGTGTATGCAACAGATCCAGGCTGAGGAAGAGGCTTCGTTATTAAGGCGACAGAGGCAGTATTACGAGCTGCAGTGCCGACAGTATAAGAGAAAGATGCTGCTCGCGAGACACAATCTGGAGCAGGACCTGCTCAGAGAGGTTAGACAGAAACCTTTATAAGTGTTTTCCCCCGTCTTTTTGCTTTCTACCTCACTTTATTTGTCCCTGTAGGACTTGAATAAACGTCAGACTCAGAAGGATCTGGAGTGCGCTATGTTGTTGAGACATCACGAGTCCACTCAGGAGCTGGAGTTCAGGCAGCTGGCGCTGGTCCAGCACACTCGGGCCGATCTGATCCGAACACAGCACCAGAGCGAACTGGCCAACCAGATGGAGTATAATAAGCGGCGTGAGCAGGAACTCCGTCAGAAACATGCTGTGGAGGTCCGCCAGCAACCCAAGAGCTTAAAGGTGAGTGGATTTTAGGAAAAAACCTTTTCATAGTTCCTAGAACTACTGACGGAAGCACACGCTTTAGGCGTGTTCGCACCGCAGGAACTAGGAACGTAGTTAGTTCTAGGAACTAATGGGAACTAATTTAGCTCCTACTTCATAGTGGGGTCTAAAATGGTTCTATCCACCTTATTCTTCAACGCGGAAGTAAGCCTATGGGCAAGACTTCCTGTTGATTACGATGTGCAGTAAATGGTAAAGATGTTTGCACTACAAACCAGTGTGTTCATAATTAAGGTAATGCATTAAAATAATATGGTAAGACACCAGTTTGCGATATCAAAAAGCAAAACAAGCTGTTTTGTACAGCTAAAAATAGCTGGACGCAGATGAGACTGGAAGCAAGACCCATAAAATTTACAAATGGCCACACCCATTTTTATGGGAAGAATGAGGTGGATAGGAACTACCAGTGATGTAAGTGTATGCTGATTGGCCAAACGCATACAAAACAACATTTTAAAAAAGCCATATAAACACATTTACTCCACGAACAGGTAAAACAGCCTTAATGGCATTTACCTGTTGTCTGCAGGGTTTTGTTCTTTTCTCAGCCTCAGTAGCCCCGTTTACATGGAGCATTCTGATTATAACCAGTTTAAAAGTCTTGTCTGAATGAAAGTGCTCCATGTAAACACCTCAATCAGAATAAAAATGCTCAAACTGATTGAAAATTCAGTCGGATTGAAAGGAGTGGAAATCAGTCATAAGATTAGATAACATCCCATGTAAACAGTCAACCAGAATCCGACAATCGGAACGATGTCAGTCAGAATGGCAAAAAAGTGTACATGTAAACGGGACTAGTGATAACACTACAAGTTGTCATAGGAGATTTTATCAGATTTTCGTGCTCTTTTAATTGCGTAATTTGTGCTTTACGTTCCATCTCCATTATAACGAAACCTACGACACAACGAAAACATCTCCGATCAACGGAATCCTCCATTCACCGCTTTTTGATGTTTGTTAATGCCGCAAATAAAGACGTCGCTGTCGGCCGCTTCAGAGTTCCTGCTGCCTGTGTGAATGCAACCAGGAAAACAGCCCGAGGGAGAAATTGGTTCTCTAGAAATGACCCTTCTGGCTAATTCATAGAACTAAGTTCCTAGAATTACGCGGTGGGAAAGCGTCTTTAGTGTTTAGGGCCTTTCGTACCGCGGGAACCTTTTCATAGTACCCGAACTAATTGTGGAACTACCTACTTTTTGGTGTGTTCGCACCGCAGAACTAGGATGGTTTTAGTTCTAGGAACTTTGTTTGGAGGAACTAAATTTGCTCCATCTTCAGAGTAGGGTCTAAAACAGTTCTATAGGAACTACCAGTGATGTAAGTGTACTCTGATTGGCCAAACGCACGCGAAACACCGGCTACCCGGCATTTTTAAAAAGCCATGTAAAAATATTTACTCCTTGAACATGGAAAACAGCGATAACGGCATTTACCTTTTGTCTGCAGTGCTGTGTTCTTTTCTCAGCCTCGATGATATGTAACACTGCAAGTTGTCATAAAAAAATTAGTCTCTTAGCCCAACTTTTTGCTCTTGCAATCGCATAATTGTGCATTTACATTCCATCTCTGTTATCACGAAACCCACAACACAGCAAAAATAGCTCTGATCACGGCGTCCTCCGTTCACCGGTTGTTGACATTTGTTAATGCCACGCAATCGCTGTCGGCCACTTTAGAGTTCCTGCTGCCGGTGCGAATGCAACCAGGAAAACAGCCCGAGGGAGAAATCGGTTCTCTAGGAACTACCCTGCTGGCTAGTTAGGAACTAATGGCGCTTTTCCACTGCGTGGTACGACTCGGCTCGGCTCGGTTCAGAACGGCACGGCACAGCTCAGTTCGGCTCGGTTTGTGTTTCCACTGCAGTTTAGTACCGCTTTAGAGTGGGCGGGATTATTCACGTGTCGTTATAGTTGCGCCGCCTCTACTGCCATGACTCCTGAAAAACTTTTTAATTCCGCGTCGCTCCATCAAGCTCACGCTGGATCCGCTCCTCGGCTATCAACGAGAGGAACGTC
>JAFVLL020020729.1:68306-85552 GCA_021397915.2 Tor tambroides | reverse complement strand
TATATTTATAATATTTATTATTATTTTGAATTAGATGTGCTACTTTTCTCCTGAGTAGATGCGTGGGCGGCGGCTGAGGGCGTAGTCCTTAGTGTGAGGGGTGTGTCTGAGTGGGTCGTCCAGGGGGGAGTGGTGAGGGGGGTCTTCTAGTGGGTTCCAGTAACTCTGTTCACACATGCCCCTCAGCAGGATCTCTGCAAGCTGCCTGGCGATAGTCTAAACACATACACACATATACACACACACACAAACACAAACATTAAGTATACCTTCAGATTCTAGATTTGTGGTTCTCAATCAGGAGCCGGGGCCCAATAATGCATCGTGATACTCTCATGAATGGCGGCAAACTAATAATAAATAAAGTCGTTATTTTTGTTTTCTTTTCACTCAAAAAGTATTCTCGTAGCTTCATAACATTACGGTTGAATCACTGATGTCACATGGATTATTTTAATGATGTTCTTACTACCTTTCTGGGCCTTGAACATGGTAGTTGTGTAGCTGTCTATGCAGGGTCAGAAAGCTCCTGGATTTAATCAAAAATATCTTAATTTGTGTTACGAAGATGAATGAAGGTCTTACGGGTTTGAAATGACATGAGGGTGAGTAATTAATGACAGAATTTCCATTTTTGGGTGAACTATGCCTTTAATTATATTATAACTCCTGTTTTCAGGAAAATTAAATCAAGAAGCTTTGTCACTACAGCAGAAGTAAATCTATAGAAATCTACATGGAGGGCCTTTGAATTTTGTCTTGGATAATGAGGGACCTTGGAGTCAAAAAGGTTGAGAACCACTGTTGTAGACAGAGACAACAACACAAAGCCATAAACACACACGCAACTCACCATACGCAGGTTCTGAGTGGTTCTGGTCTCAACGGCTCGGAGAATCTCTCGGAAGCGGCCGACACCACGGGTCAGGTTACTGCAGCACCGGGAAACGGAGAGAAAAGAGATCCATTAATAACCTCTAGAGAGCTGAAAAAACCTGATGGCTGACATCAACAAATTTCTCATTGACAAACTTTTTTTACAAACACATGGAAACACACGCACACACCCTCAGGACTGGTCAGACCTCTGCCATGATTTAATGAGCTCTAGCATCAAGCAGTCAAACTAAAGCAGTGGACAGGAAGTTATCAGGGCCTGTAGGGCACGCCGATTACAGGAGTTCTGGATACAGTGCAAGTCACAATTAACACCTATATGAACGCTGCACAACCTGTGAATGTGTTAGCGCCTGTCAGTGACTGGGGTCAAAATCCTCATCAGACTGTGATATTCCCACAGCCTTTTTACAAACTGACAGCACACAAAAACACTGTGAATGGACACGTGTGTAAAAGACCAGAGAGTATAGAGTATATGCACGTGAATGCAGGGAGAAGCAGTACAGTAGTTGTGTTGAGAGAGACAGAAGTGTTGAAATAGGGATGAGAGCGAGCAGGACAGAGAGAAACAGCTAATGAATAAAACAGTCAATTCAAGCATACAGTCACATGTATTTATCCGATTTTAAACCTATAAGTCTATTGTTTCCAAGTGTTGCACTTGCTTAAATCAGTTTCAATGTTCACAACTCTGTGCCCTTAAACATCAAGTTAAAGTTTGGAAATTGCTTTCATCAAACACATAATTTCCTCTATTTTTACATTAAGATTACCTTCCCTGTTATCTAACACTCACATAAAGTTAATATTTAAAACACTAATAATTTAATAACTAATCTCAAAATTAATATCTAATTTTCCATACAGTGTATTACAATGTTAAATTCACGTTTTTTAGTTTATAGTGATTTTTTATTTTTTTTTGGCTGATAGTGAAAGTACTGACTTTTACTATCAGCCATATGAAAGAATTTCAACTGTAATTTTAATACCTTTAAAATGACTCTACAGAGTTCAGGCTGAGGACTGAACATTTGCTATCCTGTAGGAAATGCATGTTGCGTGATGTTTAAAGACATTGCTTTCAATCATTTATGAGCCTAACAGATACATCACCCACAATGCACCACTGCAGCGGTCATATTTCACACAGATGTAATTCAAGCACTGACAGATGCCCCACCTGCATCCATATGGAAGATCCCTCCCCAACCACACACTCACTGCACAAATAAATAATGAGAGTCACATACTGGCATGTGTAAGGCCACCACACGTTTCACGCAAGTACTGCAAACTGGAAAAAAGTGCACCTACGGTTAGGACAACAGAATTGAGATGAAAAAAGAATGGGACAACTTGTATCTTACTTCTTCAACCTTTCCATGTCTTCCCTTTTCCCTACTACAACAGAAAGATCACTGACTAGATTGTACAATAGATCTGTTACTCTATCTCTCTACAATTAGCAGGTCTGTCAGAGTAAACAAAGTCAAATTTCAGCTGACTGGAGATTTGTGCACCTATGAGATTCCCGAAAAGTGCATAAACTGATAAAATCTGTACGTTAAGCTGTATTGGGATAAAATTGGCAGTGTTTGCCACAGTTACACTACCATTCAAAAGTTTGGTTTCAGTAAGACTTTTTGAAAGAAGTAAAATTGAATGCAGTGTATTCATGCAGCCTTCATGTTGAGTGTGTGCCCATGATGCTTTAAAGGCTGCTTATATACGCAGCTAGCTATGTTCTGGCTTCTGTGTGAGGCTGCTACAATAAAAGCATGGCACTACTCTACATGAAGAGAGTGTAGGGATACGTACGAGTAGTTGTCAAACACACGGCTCCATGGCGCAGAGGCCGCGGTGCAGGGGGAGAGTGGGGCATCAGAACACACATAAATAACATGAAACGCACAGACATGCACAGGCTGAGAACTACAGAGGATCAATTAAGCATTTGGAGAAAAAAAGGCACAATGACAGACAGAGAATTAGTGGGCAGACAGAAAGCTCAGCAGATTCCAAGACCATTCACTGAAGCACGTGTCTGAGGGAAAGAGGAGTGACGAGAGAAATAGATAGATGTACGAACAGAGGGAATGATAAATGAATGGACACCATTGTCTCATGTGTTTCTAAATAAAGCCTGTTTGGGCTGGGAATCACAATTGAGCGATGTGCTGAACGATATATTGAAAATTATATACAGAACTATTTGAGCTGGTCTTTCTGGTCCAGCTGGTCTTTTTGAGCTGGTCTTTTTTCTTTTCTTTTTTTTTTCTTTTGTCAAATAAAAAGTTAGAATGTGTCATTAAACTAGTTTTGCAAAACCTTGTAAAAGTGGGTAGGTTTGATTCATTTTTCTGAATCCAATACTAATATCAACATAATTTTAGCATCAATGATTTATTTCCAAACTCTGATTTGAAATATTTTTTTTGGAATCACCATTCAGAATATATCATCACTGCCCAAAAATACAGTACATTTCAAAAATGTAGGGTCAGAAAGATTATTTTTTTCATACTTTGAAAGAAGTCTCTTATGCTCATCATGGATCTATTTCTTTTATCAAAAATACAGTTAAACCAGCAATACTGTGAAATTTAATTACAATTTAAGATATTTTAAAATGTAAATTATTCATGTAATGGCAAAGCTGAATTTTCAGCAGTAATTACTGAAATTGTTTTTATATGCTGAATTGGTGATCAAGAAAAAATGTATTATTATCAATAATTCTCTGATGAATTGAGCAAAAGTTCAAAAGAACAGCATTTATTTGAAATATTTTGAAATATTTTTTGTAACATTATAAATAGCTTTAATGTCACTTTTGATCAATTTAATGCATCCTTGTGAAATAAAATTACTATTTTCTTTCTATTCATTTCTTTTGCTGTATTATTTCTTGCATTAACCAATTAAAATATAATTTGCAACATTGGCTGTTTGTTCAAAATAATGTTTTTAAAAATGAAATTTTTAAACATATCGAATATTGTCAAGAAGCTGACAAATATGGAAATATTTTAGCTAGCCTATATATTTTCAATTATATCGCCCAGCAGTAGTTCCTGAAAATATAAACACACAAATACTCACCCATTTTTGAAATGAATAACATGAGCCCTCTGAAGTCCTGTCTCTAGGAAGTAGCCAAGTTCCTGTTCCTGTGTGACCGGACCGGGCTTTGGACTGCGGTTCTGAATGCCAACACTAAGAGCCTGAAGACAGGACACAAGCCATCAAATATTACTGTCAATCATAACTGAAACAAGCTCAAACTCTTTCCAGGTCACTTCCAGTTAGTTATTCAGCAAATACAGACCATATGTCTTCAACTGAAGTACAGAGTCAGACTGTTTACTATATTTACCCGGGGAACACTTTAGAGAGGTTAGGAGGGTACGAGTTTCTAGCATGAAGGTCAAACGTAAAACTTCGGCTGCACCCAAAAAATGCAGCGTCAACACTGCAGCAGAACACAAGCTCTGCCGTTCTCCTCTCTTGCCATCATTCACTTTCTCTCTCACTCACCGTCTCTCTCTACACTCCCTCCCTCCTCCACCAACCCTAAATCACAAGAAGTAAATACTGAACATTGCGCAGGGGAATGAATCTGTGCACTAGTATTCCAACAAAGAGAATTAGTGGTGTGAAAACCATCTAAAAGAAAAACAGACTCATCTTACTCTGCAAGAAAATGAACTTTGACCTGTAAAAAGCTTTATTGTGATTTAATTGCGATTTAAAGTTCACAAGTGGGACAGGAAGAGATTAGTCTCACAGATGGCTGACCCTCTTCAGCAGCACTGTGCAAATCTGTCCTTGGCTACAAATTCAATGTATATTTTAATGTCTATGAGAATGTGACTAAAAATGTGAAAATAAACTGTAGTGAATGAACATTTGGAAATACCTTTTCTACCTCCTGAAGGTAGAGAAGGGCGATGTCTCCAGACTTTTCATAACAAGTGATTATCTCCTGGTCTCTGTCTGCATGACGATTGGAGAGTGATGGGGATGCCATGGACACTTTCTCCAGACAGAGTCCTACGAACAAACAGCAGAGAGAAGAGATGACTTACACATGCCAAGAGCTAGAAAGGCACACAGAGTTGTCCTAGCTCCACATTCAGAAAGATTTTTATGACTTATGACAGCTCATTTTAATAAAGATAATCTGAAGCGTGAAAAACAACCTAACTTGTTCCCTTTTAGAGCCATGTGGTATAGCAGTACATTATCATAGCAGTATCATTGTGAAGAAATACCATCAGGAATTAAGTAAATTATATATAAATAAATATAGCATCCATTTACCAAATTCAGCGTAGTTGTGGAGAACAAGGAGGGCCATGTTAAACAACATTAAATTTTTTTAGATTTTTTTTTTAAATGTTTCAAAATTAAATACATGAAAAAATTATATAAAATGACAAATTATAATTACTTTATATGCACATGTTGTCCAAATGAACTACAGAACAAAAAATTGACATTAATCACAAACTACTGACATTTGAATTATTGAATCGACTGATAGCACTTACATTTCATAAGTCACCTGAGACTGTTTATTTGTTGCTTGAGGAATCGATTTAGTATTGATATGCTATCACACCAAAGCCAAAATTCTGCCATCAATCAAACCCCAGTTCCATTCATTTCTACTGAGCCACAGTATTCACTTATGTGATGTAGCATTAAAAAAAACAACAACAGCAAAGCTTGAATTTCAGAAACACAGCACTTCTGTCAATTCTAATTCAGTTGACTAATGAAATCCACTGTTATGGTTTGATCCTTACTTTGAGGATATTATATTCATTCTTAAAGGGTCAAACTAAACACGATACGCCTTCTTCATATAATTCATATTTGTTTCCTTTGTTCTGGCTGGACAGAGGAAGTGAGACGCTGAAATATACATGTGTGAGAAAATCAAAGACCTCAGACAAACCAGAAAAGCTTTAAATGTTTTAGCACGAGCTGATGTCTGTTCCACTGCCGTATCTCCTTGCCTCGTCTGGGTCAGCTGAGAGCCAAGTAATGCGGTAAAGATACAAGTACGGTTCCTTAGAGATGTCACACAATCTGTGGCCAATCTCTGCCTACTGGCTTCAGCTTCCTAAGTCACATCTCAAATCCCTCATAGCATGAGGAAAACAGGCCAGACTCAGCGCTCAGGTGGCTGGTAAACATGATGAGAGTTGTTTGTTTGGCTGCCGTTAGTATTAGGTTCTCCACGCAGATAAAGTTTTCATGACAGTATTGCAATGTGACAGGAAACAGAAACTGTAGCCCTGCTAACTACTTTTCAAACTGCTTCAATAATAGATAACGGCTTATAAACAGATATCGCAGGATGAAGAAAACGGTCTGGTACCACAGTCACAAAATGATTCCAAAATGAAAACGGAGCAGAATAATCCATCACAAGCAAGAAGGTAATGACGAGGCCCTGATTAAAAGTGCACTGTGAAGTCTCAGTAAGACAGGAGGAGAACGAGAGTGGACTGATTCGCATAAAATATTAGTGAACGGTTTTAAGTCACCTACACCATTGTTTAAAGGTTTGGGGTCAGTAAGACTTTCTTTTTTTAAAGAAATTATTACTTCTATTCAGTAAAAATGTATTAAAATGATCAAAAGTGACAGCAAAGACATTGACTCGCTTTTTATTCATCAAAGAATCCTGAAAAAAAAATGGTTTTCACAAAAATATTAAGCAGCTCAACCATTGATAATAATAAGAAATGTTTCTTTAACACTAAATCAGCATACTATTTCTGAATGTTCATGTGACACAGAAGACTGTAGAGATGGCTGCTGAAAATTCAGCTTTACCTTCACAGGAATAAAATACCTTTTTAACATACATAAATAATTTCACAATACTGCTGTTTTACTGCATACTATTAAAACCCCCAACAGTAGTGTATGTACTCTTAAATGTTGACTAAATTATTTTTAGCAGATATACACGTTTAAAATTTACAGTTTTTCCTTCTTCTGAGAATGCCAACCAAAATAATAATTTATCTTGCACTAAATATGTCAAAAAATGTCTTCAATAATATGCTCTAAAAATTAATGTCCCTCCCCTTAACATATAACAAAGACTGTGATGTAAACTAAATGAATACATTTAGTAACTAAACCTAAATAAATCTAAAATAATATTTAAAATAATAAACTGTATAACATTTCCTGCCCACCTTCCTGTTTTAATAGCAATATATCAAGATATTTCATATATTAATTTACCCCCTCAACAACTGTTTTTTTTTTCTTGTGAAAAACCTGGATATGTGAGGCAGCCTAATTTTAAGTGTGTGATTTATAGTCCAGGAAAAGTCATGTAAATTAATAAAACCTTAAAATGCCACAGGCATTTTACAATGAATATACATGTTACTAGTTATGCAAGGCTCTAAAATATTTTATAACGTAGAAATGATGAGTAAAAAAAATAAAACTTCAGGAAACCTTACAAAAACTAGAAGTAGCCAAAGATTAAAATAAGTTTTGAAACTATGAACAGTGTTATGGACAGTGGGTTAGGCACAGAAATGACACTCTAGCTTTAAGGAAAAGTTCAATTTTATGACAAAGGAAGGCAGAGGGATTTTCTATGGTCTTCTTGTTCCACACCAATGCCCAAAGGGAAAAAGGGGTAAAAAAAAACTGAATGAGAGAGAGGGAGAGAGTGTATGTACATGCCGTAAATCCCTTTACCTTATATAGACCTACTACACTGGAGGCCTGAACTTAATCTAGAAGGTCTGAAAAAGGCACATTCACTTCTGTTTGGATACAGATAACATATTCATCAGAAATCTGTTGCGTTCCTCTAAACACACACATATCCATTGACTTCCAGGTTTAAAAGCCCGTTATACTAGCCAGATCTAAGACAAGCCCCATTACCGTGACCGGGCTCTTTAATGACCTGCATAACGGCTGCAGTAAATCTGACTCCTCAGGACAGGCAGTGACAAGCAGCTCACGGTGGCAAGAGGGAGATTTTTATAATTTAGGACGAGGGTTTAATATACACAGGAGATGAGGCAGGAAGCACCAGTGAGATGACACACACACGTGTGTTTGTGTGTGATAGCTGGAGCGTGATGGATGATTGGGGCTGAGGGAGGAAGATGCCCCCCTCTAAAGGCAGTTGTCAGTCACAGAGATGCTATGAGGCGATTGGATGAGACAGGCTCTGTGCCACCCTGCAGTTTTTCCCCAGAGCCCCACAGCACCGCCGATCTGTCAGAATTCTGATCAAAGACCTCACGCTGCGGTCCTGGCAAACACATTCACTGTGCTCAGAATTAAAAGTGTGTGTGTGTGTTCAGAGCAGAGGATTTACTTGCAAACACTTTTCTCTGCAGAGCATCACATACAGTGTTAAAGCAATGCTGCCACCCAAAGGTCAAAATATCAACTGCAGGAACCCGTGAAGCGTGTCTGCACAGTTCTGAACAGGTCAGCGTAAAAAAACGAAGGTAAAAACTTAATAAAAATGGCATTAAAATTAAATAAATAAAAAATAAAATAAAAATGGCCTCTTTTTAAAATTTAAAATCAAACAATATATTTTGTAATTATATAACTGATAATACAATTAAATGTGACTCTGGAACACAAAACCAGTCTTAAGTAGCACGGGTGCATTTGTAGCAATAGCCAAAAATACATTGTATGGGTCAAAATTTTCGATTTTTCTTTTATGCCAAAAATCATTATTAAGTAAAGATCATGTTCCATGAAGATATTTTGTAAAATTTTTCTACTGTAAACATATCAAAACTTAATTTTTGATTAGTTATATCATGCATTGCTAAGAACTTAATTTGATGTATGAAGGACGTATAAATCTCAATTTCAAAAAATTTACCCTTATGACTGGTCCAGGGTCACAAATATGATATACACTACCCATATAGACTTTTTAAAAATGTTTTTGAAAAAACACCTAAGCTGCATTTGCTTGATCATATACAGTAAAAATAATAGTGTAAAATATTATTACAATTTAAAATAACTGTTTTCTATTTTAATATATTTTTAAATGGAATTTATTCCTGTAATGACAATGCCGAATATTCAGAAGCCATTACTCCAGTCTTCAGTGTCACATGGTCCTTCAGAAATCATTCTATAATAATTCAATATGTTGATTTAGTACTCAGGAATCACTTATTATTATGATCATTGTTGAAAATTGTTGTAAGACATTGTTAATATTTTTTGGAACCATTGATATATTTTTTCAATATTTCTTGATGAACAGAAAGTAAACAAAAACTAGAAATATTTTTTAACATTTTAAATGTCTTTACTGTCACTTTTCATCAATTTAATCCATCATTGATAAGTAAGAGTATTCATTTCTTTAAAAAAAAATTGACAGTAATGTAATATACAGAATTTATACTGTATGAATAGTGAAATCCCACTGGTTAAAAAAAAAACACTTCACATTGCTGTATATTGAATATTAAATATCCTACTGCTTTGATTTTGTTGCTTTGCACAGCTTTTTGCTTTTAGTAAGGACATAAATTTGTACTTGATTGCAGAAACATGATGTTGCGGTTCTAGTTAGGGAAAACGTCTTTACCAAAGCAAGTTACACAGTTTCACAGCGCATACATAAACAGTGCAATTGCAACAGCAGACTCGAGTTTGTGCTTTCTCAAAGACACCATTTCTGCTATGTAACAGGCCAGCAGCTCTAATTCCTGAGCTAATACACTGATTATTTACCTTTGGTGGCATAGGCCTCAGCGATCATGGAGAGTCTGTACACTGGAGCCCCTACCAGCTGCATCTCATCCAGACTCACACGACTGTACTGATTCAGTGCTTCCCTGTAATCACCCTCCACATAGCACAGCTTAGCCATGATTAGACTGGCCTCCTGCATGTATTCAGGCTGGGAGAGAAAGAGAAGACACACACTACACTATAGTATACTATAGTAAATCAAATATAGCACCACAATCAATTCACATCGTCAGACACAAAACTAGAATAAATTACATGCCTCGCTAAAATACAGATAAACACCAATGACACTGGAAAGTCTCCAACCATGATTGGTTTTAAGTCAATTTGAGATTTACTTAGCACTGAATTAATCCATAAACATAAACTTTTTATTCCACTACTAATCTGTTTGTCGTTGACTCCCAAAACTTGGTATCGCAGTGTTGCTAATATTGTTGGATATGATAACTGCATTTGGTTTTGCTTATTTAAAAATCTTTCAATGAAAGTCTGATAAATTATTACATTTAAATCTTTAAACGTTAAGATATAATTCCAGACTTACGGGCATTTTTCACAGAATGTGTTTTTGCATTCCTTTGCACTGCTTTTCCATTGCTGCAAACATGTGGTAGATGGACGTGTTTGACGGTTGTGCTTATGTTCGCATCTTTTGCAGCATCTTTTGCATGAAACAGTGTTCTTAAAAGAAGTTCAGCTTAAAAAAAAGGATCTTTACACCTTTCCATTTTTAAATAATTCCACTGACATGCATCTTGCACAAAAATGCATACTGTGTGAATCACCCCTTAGAATTCCTTTACACTAACCATTCATAATTTATTAAGTATTTTTAAATAAGTTTTTTTTGGACCATGGATCAGATACATTTTAGTATCATTAAAAAAAACTACTATCGGTTTTTATTTTTTTTACTATATTGATTATATAATACAACATAATATAATATAATATAATATAATATATATATATATATATAAAATATATATATATAATTATATAATTATTTTGTATCTTCTGTTTTCATTTTTAATTTTGGTTAAATTTTTAATAATTTTGTTGTTTTGACTAATTATGTTATTATACTTTTATTAGTTACTAAAACATCATACTATTTTATTAGTTATTATATTATTATTTATTACTTATAGATTTATTAGTGTTGTTGTGTAAATTTTATCAGTTATTGTTTTATATATATATATATATATATATATATATATATATATCTCAAATTTACATTTTTTCAGTTTTTATTTTAGTTACAGTTTTCTTAGTACAAAATATTAAACTAAATGAAAATGAGAAATGTTGCTTTGGCAACTAACTTAAATGTCTTTTATATTTAAGATTTTATTTTAGCTAAACATTTTTTTTTTTTCCAGAAATATATATTTTTAATGGTTTTAGATTTAATTTTAGTTCACTGTAACATTGATGAAGCAAACAGAAGTGATGATCCTGACTGTTCAGGCTTACCTTTAAGTTTCCCCGATCAAGTGCAGCCGTCAAGTGTTTCCGTACCTCCTGGAGGCGTGGCCGGGGCCCACGGGGACTGGCTCCCTGCTTGATGGGGTTTTCCTTGAGGTACTGCTGGAGTTTGGCCTCCCCCAGCAGAAGTTCCCCGAGATCATCTACAAGAGAAGCAGAGGTTAAGCTGGGCACCTGAAATTACTCAAATAAGCACACACATAGACAGAAATCAAACCATACACTAGGATGATTTCAACATAAGGACAGTCACCAAGCTCATGCACACACATCCGCTGCAAATCATGGCAAAATTTTCATTACTGGGTGAACCATCCTTTCATCTTTCTCTTCTGACTGAAAAAGTAATCGTGGAGAGACGCCACCTGCATATCTGAACTGTAAAGTCAACACACACAAACACATTTACAGTGCAAGAGAGAAGTGCTGATAGTGAAAACAGCATTATATAAAGCCCAGATATAATCCAGTCTTGCACCTGAACACATTCTTACAGGTCTTAACACACAGCTTTGAGAACAATCTGCTGCCTTTTAATGAAAAGGGGAAAATGCAAAGATGGAAATGGGCAATTTAATCCATAACTGTGTTCATTACAGACATTAAACCAACTTTTAGGACAGGCTTTTGTAATTCATAAATTTTATCAAGTCAAATGCATCTTCCAGACGTTCATGAATGATACTGATGGAAAATGTTCTTTTTGTGAAATCTTGTTACTTAAAATATTTTTTAAAAATACTGAAAATAAAAATAATGACTAAATTTATAATTATTTATTAATAAATAATATCTTAGTATTAATTATAATTATTATTAACAGATTTTTAAATATAATTTTATTTGTTGTTGAATACTAATTTTTTATTTTATTTTTGATTATTATAAAAGATTAATATAATTTTACTTATAACCACTGCAAATAAATATATTTCTTTATAAATTTTACATTCAAAATGCCAATATACCAATTGTAAGCCCTTTTTCAAGTTTTTTTTTTTTGAAAGAAATTATTTTGAAATCTGTCAATTAGTAAAGCATTCAAAACCTTTTTGAAATTTTCTCTAATTTTACCTGATATCTGGTAATATTTGTGTACAGTTCTTTTCTATTCTTATATATCTTTTATTATATATCTTCTATTATTTATTACTTTGTAGTTTTCTTTATCTGTGTGGTTTAATTTGAATTGAAATATTTAAGTTTGAATATGCACCATTTAACTGTATCTAATGCAATAGAGACTCCTACATTATGACATTACATTTTGACATTGACAATAAGTCAAATAATGACTCTCCATGAATTGCCTGACTTAATACAGATATGAATTATAGAAACTATGAACATGAATGGACAGAACTGTATGGGCAATCAGGAAGTGTACTGGACAGACGAGCAGAGTAACACCAAAAAGGCATTAATATCACATTTTAGACACCCTGAAAAGGTGAAAATATTCATTGAGTGACTGTTAAATGTGTAGTTAAACGTACAGGAATAAATCAGATACGGATTTTGCCACCAGGCCTGAGACTCACACACACTGTCCGAGCTAACGCGTTAGCCATGAGTATAGAAGACAGAAATCACACACACCGTTGGAGATGAGTTTCGCAGACAGCTGCCGCACGAGTTCTGGTATCTTGTCCCATTGCCCCTCTGATCGACAGCGCTCTATTTCAGTCTCTAATCGCGACCCGGACTTTCTGGCTGTCATCTTTCTACCTCCTCCTGACCAAAACACGACCGGAGCCGCAGCACAGAAACATCAAAGACCTGGAGAGGAGCATAAAAACATGAACCGGATTACGCTTCCGGGCCATGGTACTGAACTCTCATTGGACAGATTGATCATGTGACTATTATTTTGACTATTTTTTTTCTCACATGAAAAAAAAAGTAATTTAATTTAATTTGTTTTATTTATATTTCATTTTATATAGTCTATTTCTGATTGGTCAATCATGGCATACAACAGTCAATATTTCTGAAGAATAACATTCAGTAATCGTGTGCTGTCTCTCTGTGCTCGCTATCAAGCCAATTCCAACTTAAATCAATACTTAATTTCCATGCTTTGTAATAGGTTGTATGATATACAGTCAGATACAGTCATTATTGCAAAATATTTTTTATTTAACCATTAAACCTCTTAAAAAACTAACATTATCATTGTTTGTTGGCATTATCCAGTTGAACAGACTTCTAATAAATCTAAGCAGCATACACTAAACGAGAAAAACATAGGCTAAATAAATAAATAAATTTATTTTTAATATATTATAAATTATAATATATTGTCTCTTATTTATTTGGCGATGACAAGTAATAAGGAGAATTATGTATAGTCTCTGTCAGGTTTTATAACTACACACTGAACTGAACAGCTCTGTTCCTCTGGTAATCCTGATTGAATGAAGTTGCCCTTCCAGATTTTTGTAGGTCTTCAGTCAGCAGAGCGTGTTGCACAGCAGCCTCCAGTGCTGTAGGTGGCGCTGCCATAATCGCACCACTGACATTCAGCAGCGGTGTGTCTGCGGCATGCTGGCCGTGTATTTGGACAAAAGATTGTGTAAGTAATTAAGTGTCTTAATCATTATTGTTGTAAGGAATCGATTGGTTTTCATTCTCATGCATTTACATTTATGAGTACATTTGGTTTTCGTCGTTGTGGTACAAACGGTATTGTTTATTACTCGCTTACAGCCTGCATGCAAGTCTATGATGTGATGTAGGAAACATTAAAATGTGTTAAAAGTGTTATTTGAAGCGTTTATATATTAAGATTGGACATATCGCTGTATATGATATATAATTATTTGACTCTGCTTGTTTCCATTTAAAGTGTTGTTGATTTGATTTCAGTGCCATTTCAAGTCAAGGTCAGATGATTTGTTTAGATTTTAGAGAGTTAAGAAATAAATCTATAGCAGATACTTAAGCATTTTTTAGTTGACATATGTATTGTTTACGAGTTCAAATACGTGATAATAATGAAGTTAGATCATATCTACTGTTTCTTATGAACTCAAACTCTAAATTCAAGGCTGAATAGTCCCAAGGAATGTACACTGGTTGAACTGTTATAATCTGTAATGATTTTTCCTCATATCAACATGTTTATGTGTCAGTTTGTACTGTTCTGATTTCTGATGTGACATTTGTATCTGAACAGCTTTGTGATATATTTCACAGATTCACTCTTGTAACTCGTCACTGGCTGCAGGATGTTCTTGACTCTGGCGCTTTTGCGGAAGGGAATCCCAGGAAAGCAGTGGATCGGGAAGTACCGTCGACCGCGAGTAGTCACCTGGCAGATGAAACGCAATATGATTAAACGCCTGGAACAGGAAGCAGAGAATGAATACTGGATCAGCCGGCCATTCATGACACAGGAACAGGAGCAAGGCCACGCAGCACAGAGGCGGGAGTGGATGTGGCAACAAATCAAAGCTACGCGACAAGCCAAGTTTCCTGAACACAAATACGTTGCAGATCAACTAAACCACCTGAAAATCACCAAGACCTGGCCTAGCTAACCAGAACATCAAAGACTGATGGAGAGAGAAAATAGAAGAAAACAAAGGACTCTTTGTGTTGGATTTGATATTTTCTGCATCTGTATGTGATATGTGCTGTGCTTATAAATGACTTCTGATCAACATTTGACTCCTCTTCTTTTTGGATTAATTATGTAGCCTTAACTGTAATGTGTTACAGCTAAACTATATTTTAATGTGGTAAATAAAATTCCAAGTCAGTTCTAAACAAATTTGTCAAAAGTAACAGCAGCAAAAAAATCTGGGTGACTAAACTGGTCACTCTTTTGATTAGATCTTTTCAATAAATCAGATTTCCTAAATGATTAATACAAATCAGACACTGTTTTTTCGCACATGAACATTCCACAGATTACTACATTAATCTGTATTACTAAATATTATTTTATTTTAATTGTACTAAATAATAGTTGAGTTTTACTGACAACTATGATATGTTTACGGTGCAATTGCTTTCCTTTTAAAGTGTAAAAGATCTAGTTCATTTAATTACTAGAATTTTATTAAATTTATACATAGTTTATATATTGTATTCAACACTTGAAGGGATCGAAAAAGTGTGTATGTATATATATGTTAGTGTTGTCAAACGATTAATCGCGATTGATTGCATACAAAAAAGTTTTTGTTTACACATTATATTGTGTAAATTATGTATATATAAATACAATATATATATTGAAAATATTTATATGTATTAACATGTGCATATTTCTTTTCATAGAATTTATATTATATATAAATATAAACATATATGTTAATATATGTATATTAATATATAAACAACATATTTTTATTATTTATATTGCATAGACCTGTATATACTGACCTGTTTAGCACATATAATTACTCCCATGTGTACTACTGTGTAATATAATATAATTAATAATATAATACTCCCATGCACTAGAGAGCAGTGTACACATCATGATGGCAAACCACCTTCAAAACTTCACTTCCCACAAATCATTGGGCACGAGTACCTTGGTCTCCATGACAGTCTTGTTATTGTTGTTCAGTAGATAATCATGGATGGATGAAGAATACAACTGTTTTTCTGGCCATTAAACCCTTCCTAATAAATCAGTAGACGATATGGTGGAATAATCAGATTTTCGTTTTATGTTCGCGGGCTCTCTACTCTCCTCCACACAAGATTTGATAGATCAGGTTCGGCCCACAGCTCAGTGCTGGATATTACATCTTTCCTCCAGCCTATGTGGTTCCGTGTGGATCCGACTGTTTGTGAAGCATGAGAGAGCAGCGGTGGTGCAGCGGCCCGGTCCGGACACAGGAGGCTCGGAGTCGGATCACAGGCTTGATGGAGGAGATGCGCCTGTAACCGCTTCAGGAGGATGATTTCACGATACAGCCGTCGGCCTGTATCTCACAGCCTAGAGATGTGCGTATAAATCACATAGACACGATCTCAAGCTGCCTACTTAGACAGCATTTTTGGTATCTTAGTTTCATAGGTAACTCGGTTACTGTGGACTGGTGTTTAAATACATCTGGTTTATTTGTTACTAAGTACGATGTGTAAACTGTCAAGTAATCCTTAACAAATCCTGCATTTTTTCTAGATTAATTCAGAGATAATCAGAAAGATATTTGGTTTGATCCATAAATAGATAGACAGACAGACAGACAGACAGACAGATAAATAGTCAGACAGACAGATCTTTAAATTGATCCTTAGAAAGACAGGCAGATAGATAGATAGATAGATAGATAGATAGATAGTCAGATTATCAGTCCAGTTATTTGGTAGATAGATAAATATTCAAATAGAAAGATCTTTGGATTGATCGATCGATAGATGGAAAGAACTTGGATGGATAGAGGGACAGATCTATTGACTGATTGACTGATCAATCAGTAAATACATTTTAGAAGTAGTAAATGCTCTTTCTCTCTCTCTCTTCTGGTTTTGGTAGTCGTGGTTTGTCCCGCAGCTGTCTGGACCAGCATCCTCTTCCAGAGGAGGCAGATGATGATACTGTGCATCCTTCCAGACTCCTGCATGATCTACAGGAGGACATGTCCTCATACAGCAGGTGAGTGCCAGATACAATGTGTGTCTCTACAGGTATAGTGACTGGCTTTCATTGCTGAGTATATTGTGTGAATTGTTGCATAATATTCAGTCTTTCCAATCTGACGTTTGAATTTATAAAATAATCACACTCTCTCTCTCTCTCTCTCTTTCTAGGTCTGAGGAGTCCTCTGCATCATCCGTCAGATCAGGATGTCAGACACTCACCACAGATGACACAGCTCAGTCTTGGTCTGGTATCCATAGTTACACGGGAACTGGCATCTCTACAGAACGCAGCTCTGTCTTTTCGTGGGGCTACGATGTGAGTGAAGACTTGAATTCTAAAGGGCTGTTCATCCAAGATGCGTTCTTGTTATTAAAGGAACACTCCACTTTTTTTGAAAATAGGCTCATTTTCCAACTCCCCAAGAGTTAAACAGTTGAGTTTTACC
>JAFVLL020020729.1:21008-68206 GCA_021397915.2 Tor tambroides | reverse complement strand
AACTCCATGCCCAAGAGGGTTAAGGCAGTGCTGGAAAATAATGGTGGCCACACAAAATATTGACACTTTGGGCCCAATTTGGACATTTTCACTAAGGGGTGCACTCACTTTTGTGGCCAGCGGTTTAGACATTAATGGCTGTGTGTTGAGTTATTTTGAGGGGACAGCAAATTTACACTGTTATACAAGCCGTACACTCACTACATTACATTGTAGCAAGGTGTCATTTCTTCAGTGTTGTCACATGATAAGATATAATAAAATATTTACAAAAATGTGAGGGGTGTACTCACTTCTGTGAGATACTGTACATATATACATACATATATAAAATGAATAGTTATATTAAATATATTATGTCAAGCTCTAAACTATTTTATTATTTTAAATAGTAAAAACTGCAGAGAAATTGCTATATTTGTGAGTTAAAAATACATTTTAAAAATTATTTTTTAAAAAAGAAGCTTTGTCACTGTAGCAGAAGTAAATCTACAGAAATCTTCATGGAGGGATTTTGAATTTTTTCTTGGATAATGAGGGAACTTTGACTCAAAAAGGCTGAGAACCACTGTTCTAGACAGAGACAACAACACAAAGCCATAAACACACACAACGCACCATACGCAGGTTCTGAGTGGTTCTGGTCTCAACAGCTCGGAGAATCTCTCGGAAGCGGCCGACACCATGGGTCAGGTTACTGCAGCACCGGGAAATGGAGAGAAAAGAGATCCATTAAATCACCTCTAGAGAGCTGATAAAACCTGATGGCTGACAATAAACAAATTTCTCATCGACTCCGTACAAACTTTCTTACACAAACACATGGAAAACACGCACACACACCCTCAGGACTGGTCAGACCTCTGCCATGATTTAATGAGCTCTAGCATCAAGCAGTCAAACTAAAGCAGTTACTTATCAGTGGACAGGAAGTTATCAGGGCCTGTAGGGAACACTGATTACAGGAGTTCTGGATACAGTGCAAGTCACAATTAGCACCTATATGAACGCTGCACCTGTGAATGTGTTAGCACCTGTCAGCGACTGCGGTCAATATCCTCAGACTGTGATATTTTCACAGCCTTTTTACAAACTGACAGCACACAAAAACACACACACACCATGAATGGACACGTGCGTAAAAGACCAGAGAACATAGCCTCGGGCTGTGGAGGTGTGAAGCGTTGAGAGATGCACGTGAATGCAGGGAGAAGCAGTACAGTAGTTGTGTTGAGAGAGACAGAAGTGTCGAAACAGGGATGAGAGCGATCATGACAGAGAGAAACAGAGCCAACAAATAAAACTGTCAATTCAACCATCAGTTTAAACAATCACATGGATTTAGCCAATTTTAAACCTACAAGTGTCTATTGTTTCCAAGCACTGCACTTGCTAAAATCACAGTTTCACTCTTCACAACTGTGTGCCCTTAAACAAAGTAAAAGTGTAGAACTGCGTTCATCAAACATAATTTCCTCTATTTTTCCATTTAGATCACCTTCATTGTTATCAAACACTCACTTAAAGTTAATCTTTAAAACACTAATAATTTAATAACAATGGAAATATCAACATTAATATCTGTTTCATACAGTGTATTACAATGTTGTGATGCCTAAATTCACTTTTTTAAAGTTTATAGTGATTTTCTTTTTTGGACAAACGTATTGACTTTTACTATCCGCCAAGAGAATTTCAGCTGCAATTTTAAAACCTTTAAAATTACTCTACAGAGTTCAGGCTGAGGACTGAACATTTGTTATCCTGTAAGAAATGCATGTTGTGTGAGGTTTAAAGACATTGCTTTCAATAATTTATGAGCCTAACAGATACATTACCCACAATGCACCACTGCAGCGGTCATATTTCACACAGATGCATTTCAAGCACTGACAGATGCTCCACCTGCATCCATATGGAAGATCCCTCCCCAACCACACACTCAATGCACAAATAAATAATGATGGAGAGTCTCATACTGGCATGTGTAAGGCCACCACACGTTTCAAGCAAGTACTGCAAATCGCAAAAAAAAAAGATGACAACAACATAGAGATGAATAAATGATTGGAGCATAAGATGGACAACTTGTCTCTTAATTCTTCAACCTTCCCCTACTACAACAGTATGATCACTGCATACTAGATCTGTTCCTCCATCTCTCTACAATCAGCAGGTCTGTCAGAGTAAACAAAGTCAAATTTCAGCTGACTGGAGATTTGTCCACCTATGAGATTCCCAGAAAATGCATAAACTGATCAAATGTGTACCTTAAGCTGCATTGGATACAGTTGACAAAAGCAAAAGTTTGGTTTCAGTAAGATTTTTAAATGTTTTCGAAAGACGTACCTTAAGTAAAATTGAATGCAGTGTATTCATGCAGCCTTCATGTTGAGAGTGTGCCCACGATGCTTTAAAGGCTTCTTACATAGGCGGCTAGCTATGTTTTGGCTTCTGTGTGAAGCTGCTACAATAAAAGCATGGCACTACTCTACATGAAGAGAGTTTAGAGATACGTACGAGTAGTCGTCAAACACACAGCTCCATGGTGCAGAGGCCACGGTGCAGGGGGAGAGTGTGGCATCAGAACACACATAAATAACATGAAACACACTCATGACATGCACAGGCTGAGAACTACAGAGGATCAATTAAGCATTTGGAAAAAAATAAAGGCACAAAGACAGACAGAGAATTAGTGGGCAGACAGAAAGCTCAGCAGATTCCTAGACCACTCACTGAAGCACGTGTCTGAAGGAGAGAGGAGTGATGAGAGAAAACAATAGATGTAAGAACAGAGGGAATGATAAAACAATGGACACCGTTGTCTCAGGTGTTTCTAAAGGAAGCCTGTTTGGGCTGTCATTCATAATTGAGTGTTCTGCTACGGATAGGGCTGAACGGTAATTGAAAATTATATACGCAACATATTTGAGATGATTTTGCTGGTGATATAAAGCTACACGTTTTGAATTTTTTTTGACTATTTAATTTTGTCAAATAAAAAGTATGTGTCACTAATCTAGTTTTTCAAAACCTTGTTAAAGTGGGTTTGATTCATTTGTTTGAATCAATTCAAACTGTCCGTATCAATGATTTATTTCAAAATTTGAATTTGATATATTTATTTAGGAATCACTATTCAGAATATTATCATCATTGCCAAAACATACACTACATTTCAAAAGTTTTGGGTAAGAAAGAATTTTTTTTCATATTTTTGAAAGAAGTCTCTTATACTCATGGATCCATTTCTTTTATCAAAAATACAGTAAAACCAGAAACACTGTGAAAGTTAATTACCATTTAAAATAACTGTTTAAAACTTAATTTATTCATGTCATGGCAAAGCTGAATTTCCATCAGAAATGGTTATTATATGCTGAATTGATGATCAAGAAAAATTAATAATTTTTGGATGAACTAATCAAAAGTTCAAAAGCATTTATTTGAAATAGAAATCTTTTATAACATTATGAATGTATTTACTGTCACTTGTGATCTATTCATTTCTTTTCCTGTATTATTTCTTGCATTAATCAATTTACATCTAATTTGCAACATGGGCTGTTTAATAATGTTAATTTTTTTTTTTAAAACATACAGCAAATATTGTCAAGACAAATATGGAAATATATATTTTCAGCTATATCGCCCAGCCCTAGTTCCTGAGAACATAAACACACAAAAACTCACCCATTTTTGAAATGAATAACATGAGCCCTCTGAAGTCCTGTCTCCAGGAAGTAGCCAAGTTCCTGTTCCTGTGTGACTGGACCGGGCTTTGGACTGCGGTTCTGGATGCCAACACTAAGAGCCTGAAGACAGGACACAAGTCATCAAATAAAACTGTCAATCATAACTGAAACAAGCTCAAACTCTTTCCTGAACACTTCCTGTTAGTTATTCAGCAAATACAGACCAAATATCTTCAAAAGAAACAGAGTCAGACTGTTTGCTATATTTACCCGGGGAACACTTTAGAGAGGACGGCGGTTAGGAGGGTACGAGTTTCTAGCATGAAGGTCAAACGTAAAACTTCGGCTTCACCTAAAAAATGCAGCATCAACACTGCAGCAGAACACAAGCTCTGCCGTTCTCCTCTCTTGCCATCATTCACTCTCTCTCTCTACGCTCCCTCCCTTCTCCACCAACGCTAAATCACAAGCAGTAAATACTGAACACTGTGCAGGGGAATGAATCTGGGCACTACTATTCCAACAAAGAGAATTAGTGGTGTGAAAACCATCTAAAAGAAACAGAGACTCATCTTACTCTGCAAGAAAATGAACTTTGACCTGTAAAAAGCTTTAATTGTGATTTAAAGTTCACAGGTGGGACAGGAAGAGATTAGTCTCACGGATGGCTGACTCTCTGCAGCAGTACTCTGCAAATCTGTCCTGCTGCTACAAAATCAATGTATATTTTAATGTCTATGAGAATGTGACTAAAAAATGTGAAAATGGGGGAGGAAAACAACTGCAGTGAATGAACATTTGGAAATACCTTTTCTACCTCCTGAAGATAGAGAAGAGCGATGTCTCCAGACTTCTCATAACAAGTGATTATCTCCTGGTCTCTGTCTGCATTACGATTGGACAATGATGGGGACGCAATGGGCGCTTTCTCCAGACAGAGACCTATGAACAAACAGAAGAGGGAAGAGATTACTTACACATGCCAAGAGCTAGAAGGGCACACAGAGTTGTCCTAGTGCTCTGCCACATTTAGAAAGATGTTTATGACTTATGACAGCTCATTTTAATAAAGATAATCTGAAGTGTGAAAAACGACCCAACTTATTCCCTTTTAGAGATGTGGCATAGCAGTACAGTAAAAGAATCACTGTGAAGAAGTACTATCAGAAATTAAGTAAATAATAAAAAAATAAAATAAAAACAAATATGTTCTAATATGTTGTAGTTCAGAAAGCAAAAGTTTCTAAGTGCCATTTGAAATGATCTTCTTCTAAAATTAGTATTTTTCTCAGGCTCCTATGTTTATGTTCAGTTCTACAATGAAAAGAATCTATTGAAAATTTAAACAGCACTTAGAGGCCTTTGCATCCGAACTCTTCACACACACACACACACACACACACACATACATACACATATATATATATATATACACACACACACACATAAAATAAAACAAATGTATATATATCACAAGCATCACTTCACTGCAGTGTTCTAATCATGTGAATATGAAAACATAAAATAAAAAAGCGTTAAAAGAAGTTTTAAAAAATTGTAAAAATGAAATCAATAAAAAATTCTATAAAATTAGAAATTATATTTCATTTATATGCACGTTGTCCAAATGAACTACAGAACCTCTTGTGTTAACTAGAAAAAAACATTAATAACATTAATAAAAAAAAAAAAACTGACATTTGAATTACTGAATCGACTGACAGCACTTACATTTCATAAGTCACACAAGGCTGTTTATTCGTTGCTTGAGGAATCGATTTAGTATTGATATGTAGGTACCACATGGGTGCTATCATAACAAAGCCAAAATTCTGCCATCAGTCAAACCCTCTTTCTTTTAAAATCATAGTTCCATTCATTTCTACTGAGCCACAGTATTCACTTGTGAAATTTTCAGAAGCACACAGCACTTCTGTCAATTCTAATTCAATTGACTAATGAAATACACTCTTATGGTTTGATCCTTACTTTGAGGATATTATATTCATTCTTAAAGGGTCAAACTGAATACGATACACTTCGTTCGTATAATTCGAGTTTGTTTCCTTTGTTCTGGCTGGACAGAGGAAGTGAGACACTGAAATATACATGTGTGAGAAAATCAAAGACCTCAGACAAACCAGAAAAGCTTTAAATGTTTTAGCACGAGCTGATGTCTGTTCCACTGCCGTATCTCCTTGCCTCGTCTGGGTCAGCTGAGAGCCAAGTAATGCGGTAAAGATACAAGCACGGTTCCTTAGAGATGTCACACAATCTATGGCCAATCTCTGTCTACCGGCTTCAGCGTCCTAAGTCACATCTTAAATCCCTCATAGCATGAGGAAAACAGGCCAGACTCAGCGCTCAGGTGGCTGGTAAACATGATGAGAGTTGTTTGTTTGGCTGCCGTTAGTATTGGGTTCTCCATGCAGATAAAGTTTTCATGACAAAATGGCAATGTGACAGGAAACAGAAACTGTAGCCCTCCTAACTACTTTTCAAACTGCTTCAATAATAGATAACGGCTTATAAGCAGATATCACAGGATGAAGAAAACAGTCTGTTACCGAGTCACAAAATGATTCCGAAATGAAAACGGAGCCGAATAATCCATCACATGCAAGAAGGTAATGACGAGGCCCTGATTAAAAGTGCCCTGTGAAGTCTCAGTAAGACAGGAGGAGAACGAGAGCGGACTGACTGGCATAAAATATTAGTGAACGGTTTTAAGTCACCTACACTATTGTTTAAAGCTATGGGGTCAGTAAGACTTCTACTTCAGCAAAGATGCAATAAATTGACAGCAAAGACTTTAACATAGTTACAAAATAAATTCTGTCAAATCATGTAAAATGTATCCTGTAAAAACCATGGTTTCCACAAAAATATTAAGCAGCTCATCCACTGGTAGTAATAAGAAATGTTTCTTCAGCACTAAATCAGCATATTATTTATGAATGTTCATGTAACACTGAAGACTGGAGTACTAATGGCTGCTGAAAATTCAGCTTTACCGCCACGGGAATAAAATAAAGTTAAAATATATCAAAAAAGCAATCATTTCACAACATTTGCTGTTTTACTTTATACTATTACAAACCCCAAACTTTTGAACAGTAGTGTATGTACTCTTAAATGTTGACAAAATTATTTTCAGCAGATATACACATTTAAAATGTAGTTTTTCTCTTCTGTGAGAATATCAACCAGAAATGATGATTTATCTTGCACTAAATGATACGTCAAAATTTTTGTTAAATGAAATGCTCTAAAAATGAATGCCCCCCTTAGTATATAGCAATGGCTGTAATGTAAACTAAGTTAATAAATTTAGTAACTAAATCTAAATAAACCTAAAATAACATTTAAAATATTAAAATGTAAAATATTTCCAATATTGTCAACAAAGGGAAGAAATGCAAAATGAGAAAAAGGGGGCAAAAAAACTGAACGAGAGAAGGAGAGAGTGTGTACATGCTGTAAATCCCTTTACCTTATAATAGACCTGCTACACTGGAGGCCTAAACTTAATCTAGAAGGTCTGAAAAAGGCACATTCACTTCTGTTTGGACACAGATAACATATTCATCAGAAATCTGTTCCTCTCGACTGCTGCGCTCCTCTAAACACACACATGTCCCTCGACTTCCAGGTTTAAAAGCCCGTTATACTAGCCAGATCTAAGACAAGCCCCATTACCGTGACCGGGCTCTTTAATGACCTGCATAACGGCTGCAGTAAATCTGATGCCTCGGGATAGGCAGTGACAAGCAGCTCACGGCGGCAAGAGGGAGATTTTTATAATTTAGGACGAGGGTTTGATATACACAGGAGACGAGACAGGAAGCGCCAGTGAGATGACACACACACGTGTGTTTGTGTGTGGTAGCTGGAGCGTGATGGATGATTGGGGCCGAGGGAGGAAGCTGCCCCCCTGTAAAAGCAGTTGTCAGTCACAGAGATGCTATGAGGCGATTGGATGAGACAGGCTCTGTGCCACCCTGCAGTTTTTCCCCAGAGCCCCACAGTACCGCCGATCTGTCAGAACTCTGATCAAAGACCTCATGCTGCGGTCCTGGCAAACACATTCACTGTGCTCGGAATTAAAAGTGTGTGTGTGTTCAGCGCAGAGGATTTAGTTGCAAACACTTTTCTCTGCAGAGCATCACATACAGTATTAAAACAATGCTGCCACCCAAAGGACAAAATATGAACTGCAGGGATCCATGAGGCATCTCTGCACTGTTCTGACCAGGTGAGCATAAAAAATGAAACTAAAAATCAATAAAAATATTTTTAATAAATTAAAAATAAAATAAAAATAGCCTCTTTTTACATTTTAAATTAAACAATATATTTTGTAATTATATAACTGTTAATATAATTAAATATAAACCACCCATAGACATTTGGGGTTGGTAAGATTTTTAAAATGTTTTTGAAAGAAGTGTCTTATACTCAACTAGGCCTCATTTACAGTGCATGATCAAACACACACACACACACACACACGCAAATAAATAAACAAAATAATGATACTGTATTTTTTTCTTTTTTTTCAATAAATTCTATTTTAATATTTCTAAATGTAATTTATTCCTGTTATGACAAAGCTGAATTTTCAGCAGCCATTATTCCAGTCTTCAGTGCCACATGGTCCTTTAGAAATTATTCTATAATCATTCAATATGTTGATTTAGCAATCAAGAATCACTTGTTATTAGTAGTAATCTAGAAAACTGTTACGAGACATTGTTAATATTTTTGGAAACATTGATACAATTTTTTCAGTATTCTTTGATGAATGGAAAGTTAACAAAAACTATAAATATTTTTTTAATATTTTAAAAGTTTTTACTGGCACTTCTCATCAATTGAATGCGTCATTGCTAAGTAAGAGTATTGACAGTAATGTAATATATAGAATTTATACTGCATCAGTGAAATCTCACAGGTTAAAAAAACACTTCACATTGCTGTATAATATATTGAACATTAAATATCCTACTACTGTGATTTTGTTGCTTTGCGCAGCATTGTGCTTTCAGTAAGAACACAAATTTGTACTTGATTGCAGAAACATGATGTTTCTGTTCTAGTTAGGCAAAACTTCCTTACCAAAGCAAGTTACACAGTTTCACAGCGCATACATAAACAGTGTAACTGCAACAGCAGGCTTGGGTTTGTGCTTTCACAAAGACAGCATTTCTGTTATCTAGGCTACTACACTGATTATTTACCTTTGGTGGCGTAGGCCTCAGCAATCATGGACAGTCTGTACACTGGAGCCCCTACCAGCTGCATCTCATCCAGATTCACACGACTGTACTGATTCAGTGCTTCCCTGTAATCACCCTCCACATAACACAGCTTAGCCATGATCAGACTGGCCTCCTGCATGTATTCAGGCTGGGAGAGAAAGACAAGACACACACCACCACACTATAGTATACTATAATAAATCAAGTATAGCACCACAATCACCTCCCATTTTCAGACACAAAACTAGAATTATTTAAATACATCGCTAAAATACAGATAAACACCAATGACACTGGAAAGGCTCCAACCATGATTGGTTTAAAGTCAAGCACTGAATTATCCATAACCATAAACTTTTTATTCCACTGCTGATCTGGTGTCGTTGATTCCAAAAACTTGGTATTGCGGTATTGCTAATATAGTTGGATATGATAAATTGCTTTTGGTTTTTCTCATTTAAAAATCTTTAAATAAACGTCTGATAAATGATTACATTTAAATCTTATTATCCCAGACTTAGGGGATACTTTTCATTTTCACAGAATGTGTTTTTGCATTCTTTTGCACTGCTTTTCTATTGTTGTAAACATGCAGTAGATGGATGTGTTTGACAGTTGGGTTTACGTTCACGTCTTTTGCAGTGTCTTATGCATGACACAGTGTTCTTAAAATACGTTCAACTTATAAAAAAAGCATCTTTACACCTTGCATTTTTCCCCATTCCACTGACATGCATCTTGCACAAAAATGCATACTGTGTAAATCACCCCTTAGAATTCCTTTACACTAACCATTAATAATTTACTAAGCATTTTTAAATATAAAGTATATATTTTCTTTAATTTTGATGATGGATCAGATACATTTTAATATCATTAAAATACTACTATAAATTTTTTGTGTATATTTATTATGTATATATAAATAAACACACATGCACGTATAAGATAAATGTTATGTTTACATATTAAATATATTTATATATATAATATAAATTATATGAATATAAATACATGTAAATATTTTCTAAACACATACTGTGTATGTGTATTTATACACAATAAAGGTACACAGTACACACACATATATTATTATGTAAACAAAAATGTTTATTTTGGATGCGATTAATCGTTTGACAGCATTAGTTTTTACTAGTTATTATTTTATTATACTTTAATTAGTTATTATACTGTTTTATTAGTTGTTATTATTATTATTTATTAGTTGTTATTATTACGATTATTATTTATTACATACAGTTTTATTAGTTTTGTTGTGTCAGTTTTATTAGTTTTTTTTATATATGTAAAGTATATATAGATTTTATTCATTTTATTTCAGTTATTTTAGTACATAATGTTAAACTAAATAAAAATGAGAAATTTTGCTTTGGCAACTAGCTTAAATGTATTTTATATTTGATTTTAAGTTAAACATTTATTTTATTTCCAGAAATATTTTTTAAATGGTTTTAGTTTTAATTTTAGTTCACTGGATGCAGCAAACAGGAGTGATGATCCTGACAGTTCAGGCTTACCTTTAAGTTTCCCCGATCAAGTGCAGCCGTCAAGTGTTTCCGTACCTCCTGGAGGCGTGGCCGGGGCCCGCGGGGACTGGCTCCCTGCTTGATAGGGTTTTCCTTGAGGTACTGCTGGAGTTTGGCCTCCCCCAGCAGAAGCTCCCCGAGATCATCTACAAGAGAAGCAGAGGTTGAACTGGGCACCTGAAATTACTCAAATAAGCGCACACATAGACGGAAAGCAAATCATACACTAGGATAATTTCATCATAATGACTGTCAGCTCATGCACACACATTCCTAAATGTACCACTGCAAACGATGGCAACATTTTTATTACTGAGTGAACTATTCCTTTCATCTTTCTTTTCTGACTGAAAAAGTAATTGTGGAGAGTCGCCACCTGCGCATCTGAACAGTAAAGTCAACACACAAGCACATTTGCAGTGCAAGAGAGAAGTGCTGATTGTGAACACATTCTTACAGGTCTTAACACACGCACAGCTTTGAGAACAACCACGTGTGGTTTAATCTGCTGCCTTACATGCACATCTTAAATCTTTCATCATCTCGTACAAGGTGAAACAATAATGCTTATTAATATGTAGCTTTTAATGAACAGGGCAAAATGCAAACACGGAAACAGGCAATTTAATCCACAGCTGTGTTCATAATAGACATTAAACCAACCTTTAGGACAGGCTTTTGTAATTCATAAACTTTACCCAGTTTTTTTTACCAACCACTTTACCAAATACATCATCTTCCAGATGTTCACGAATGATATTGATGTAAAATATTCTTTTTGTGAAATGATTTTACTTAAAATATTTTTAACAATTCTGAAAATAAAAATAATAAATGACTACATTAATAATTATAATAGCATTAATTAATATTATTATTAACAGACTTAAATATAACTTTGTTATTGTTGTATATTCAAATTTTTTTTTTTTTGATTATTATAAACAATTAATTTCATTTTTACTTATAACCACTGCAAATAAACATATTTCTTTGTAAATTTTACATTCACAAATATCAATAGTAAGCCTTTTTCAAGTTTTTTTTTGAAAGAAATTATTTTGAAATCTGACATTAATAAAGCATTCAAAACCTTTTAGAAATTTCCTCTAACTTTAACTGATATCTAGTAATATTTGTGTTCTTTTCTACTCTTATAAATCTTTTATTATACATTTTCTTTTATTTGTTACTTTGTAGTTTTCTTTATCTGTGTGATTTAATTTTGAAAATATGCACCATTCAAGTGTATCTAATGCAAAAGAAAATCCTATATTTTGACATTGACAATAAGTCAAATAAAGACTCTCAATAAATTACTAGACTTAGTACAAATATGAATTATAGAAACTATGAATATGAATGGACACAACTGTATGGACAATCAGGAAGTGTACTGGACAGACGAGTAGAGTAACACCAAAAAGGCATTAATATCACATTTTAGACACCCTGAAAAGAAAACATTCTCTCAATGTTTTGTAAATGTGTAGTTAAACGTACAGGAATGAATGTGATACGGATTTTGCCACCAGGCCTGAGACTCACACACACTGTCCGAGCTAACGCGTTAGCCTTGAGTACAGAAGACAGAAATCACACGCACCGTTGGAGATGAGTTTCGCAGACAGCTGCCGCACGAGTTCTGGTATCTTGTCCCATTGTCCCTCTGATCGACAGCGCTCTATTTCAGTCTCTAATCGCGACCCGGACTTTCTGGCTGTCATCTTTCTGCCTCCTCCTGAGTCCTGACCAAAACACGACCGGAGCCGCAGCACAGAAACATCAAAGACCTGGAGAGGAGCTTAAAAACATGAACCGGATTACGCTTCCGGGCCATGGTACTGAACTCTCATTGGACAGATTCATATCACGTGACTATTATTTTGACTATTTTTTTCTCAACATGAAAAAAATATATATTTTAATTTAATTTACCAATAAGCCAATTAAAAAAAATCAACTTAAATCAATACTTCATTTCCCTACTTAGTAATATGTTGCATAATTTTTCCGTTGTCATTTTTGCCCCCCCAAAAATAAAAACATTGGCAAGTTTTTTGAACACACTTCATTAAACCATTAAACTTCTTCAAATAACGAACATTATCATTGTTTGCTGGCATTATCCAGTTGAACAGACCCGCAATAAATCTAAGCAGTATACATTAAAAAATGAAAAACATAGGCTGGCTAAATAAATAAATTTATCAAATTGATCAGGACTGGATGGGGAAATCAGAAAATTGAGTTCAGTGCTCCTCTACTCTCTGCAGTTTTTCTTTATCCTGTAACAAAATAACTAACTCAAATCAGTATCCCATGTCTTTTATTTATTTGGTAACAAGTCGCGTAATAAGCAGAATAATGCGAAGTCTCTGTCGGGTTTTATAGCTACAGCTCTGTTCCTCTGGTAATCCTGACGGAATGAAGTTGCCCTTCCAGATTTTTGTAGTTCATCAGTCAGCAGAGCGCGCTGCACTGCAGCCTCCAGTGCTGTAGGTGGCGCTGCAGTAATCGCACCGCTGACATTCAGCAGCAGTGTGTCTGCGGCATGCAGGCCGGGTATTTGGACAGAAGATTGTGTAAGTTATCAAATGTCTTAATCATTATTGTTGTAAGAAATTGACTGATTTTCATCGCCATGCTTTTACATTTCTGAGTAAATTTGATTTTCGTCGCTGTTTTACGAACGGTATTGTTTATTACTCGCTTACAGCCTGCATGCAAGTATATGATGTGATGCAGGAGACATTAAAATGTGTTAAAAAGCGTATTTGAAGTGTTTAGATATTAAGATGGACATATCGCTGTATACGATATATAATTATTTGACTTTGCTTGTTTCCATTTAAAATGTTGTTGATTTGATTTCAGTGCCATTTCAAGTCAAGGTCAGATGGTTTGCTTAGACTTTAGAGAGTTAAGAAATAAATCTATATCAGAGACTTATATATATATCAGATATACAGATACTAGAGCACTTTTTAGCCGATTAAAGACATATGTATTGTTTACCAGTTTAAATACGTGATAATAATCAAGTTAGATCATATCTACTGTTTCTTATGAACTCAAACTCTAAATTCAATAAGAAGAATAGCCCCAAACAATGTACATTTACTGTACAGTCTTGTATTGTTTACATAAGTATGTCATTTTTAATGCAGTTTAAAAAGATTTTTTGTTTGATGTTTTATTTTTAATTCCTTGTTTTTATTGCTGTGATTATTTTTTAAATAACTATTTTACTTCCTTTTATGTAAAGCACTTTGAATTACCACTGTGTATGAAATGTGCTATAAATAAACTTGCCTTGCCTTGCCTTAATCAAGAATTTTTTTATTAATAATTTATTATTTTCTCATATTTTCTCATAATTTGTATTATTCTGCTTTGTGCTTTCTGATGTGACATTTGTAGCTAAACTGCTCTGTGATTTATTTCAGATTCACTTTTGTAACCCGTCACTGGCTGCAGGATGTTCTTGACTTTGGCGCTTTTGCGGAAGGGAATCCCCGGAAAGCAGTGGATCGGGAAGTACCGTCGACCGCGGGTAGTCACCTGGCAGATGAAACGCAATATGATTAAACGCCTGGAACAGGAAGCAGAGAATGAATACTGGATCAGCCGGCCATTCATGACGCAGGAACAGGAGCAAGGCCATGCAGCACAGAGGCGGGAGTGGATGTGGCAACAAATCAAAGCTACACGACAAGCCAAGTTTCCTGAACACAAATACATTGCAGACCAACTAAACCACCTGAAAATCACCAAGACCTGGCCCAGCTAACCAGAACATCAAAGACTGATGGATCTCAGAGTTTGGAGAGAGGAAAATGATGAAAACCTAGGACTCGTTGTGTTTGATTTGATATTTCCTGCATTGTGCATCTGTATATGATATGTGCTGTGTTTATAAACTTCTGATCATCACATTTGACTCTTCTTCTTCTTTTGACTCATAATGTAGTCTTAACTGTAAATTCTATTTTAATATGGTAAATTAAATTCCAAGTCAATTCCAAGCAAATTCGTCTGTTAAAAGTAACAACACCAAAAAAAATCTGGGTGAATAAACTGGTCACTCTTTCGATTAGATATTTTCAATAAATCAAATTTCCTGTATAGTTCATTCATAAATCAGACATTGTTTTTTCTCTCATGAACATACCACAGATTACAACATTAATTTGTATTGATAAATATTACTAAATATAACCATATTACTAAATAATGGCTGAGTTGTACTGAAATTTTATGATACTTTTATAATGCTATTGCTTTCATTTTGAAGTGTAAACGATATAGTTCATTTAATTATTTGAATTATATAATTATAGGAGTACACATGGGAGTGATTAATTACTCCCATGTGTACTCCTATAATTATTCAAAATAATATGATATAATAATATAATATAACACTCCCATGCACTAGAGAGCAGTGTACACGTCATGATGGCGAACCACGTTCAAAACTTCACTTCCCACAAATCAGTGGGCGCGAGCACCTTGGTCTCCATGACAGTCTTGTTATTGTTGTTCAGTAGATAATCATGGATGGATGAAGAATACAACTGCTTTTCTCGCCATTAAACCTTTCCTAATAAATCAGTCGACGATATGGTGGAATAATCGGATTTTCGTTTTATGTTCGCGGACTCTCCTCTCCTCCACACAAGGTTCGATAGATCAGGTTCGGCCCAGCTCAGTGCTGGATACTACACCTTTTTCCTCACAGCACAGCTGTGATCCAGTCTGTGTGGTTCCGCGTGGGTCCGACTGTTTGTGAAGCATGAGAGGGCAGCGGTGGTGCAGCGGCCCGGTCCGGACACAGGAGGCTCGGAGTCGGATGACAGGCTTGATGGAGGAGATGCGCCTGTAACCGCTTCAGGAGGATGATTTCCCGATACAGCCGCCGGCCTGTATCTCACAGCCTAGAGATGTGCGTATAAATCACACAGACACGATCTCAAGCTGCCTGCTTCGACTGCATTTTTGGTATCTTTGTTTCATAGGTAGGCAGCTCACTAGGTTACTATGGACTGATAGGTTATCAATCCAGTTATTTGCCAGATAGATAAATAATCAAATAGAAAGATATTTGTATTGATCCATAGACAGACAGATAGATAGATAGTCAGGTTATCAATCCACTTATTTGGTAGATAAATAAATACTCATATAGAAAGATCTTTGGATTGATCTTTACATAGATAGATAGATAGATAGAAAAAACTTGGATGGATAGAAGGACATATCTATTGATTGATTGATTGATTGATCATTATCTCTCTTTCTCTCCCTGCTGGTTTTGGTAGTCGTGGTTTGTCCCGCAGCTGTCTGGACCAGCATCCTCTTCCAGAGGAGGCAGATGATGATTCTGTGCATCCTTCCAGACTCCTGCATGATCTACAGGAGGACATGTCCTCATACAGCAGGTGAGTGACAGGTACAATGTGTCTGTACAGGTATGTATTAAAGGGACAGGCTTTCATCGCTGAGTATATCATGTGAATTGTCGCATAATATTCACTCTTTCCAATTTGACGTTTGAATAATCACACAATCACACTCACACTCTCTCTCTTTCTAGGTCTGAGGAGTCCTCTGCATCATCCGTCAGATCAGGATGTCAGACACTCACCACAGATGACACAGCTCAGTCTTGGTCTGGTATCCATAGTTACACAGAAACTGGCATCTCTACAGAACGCAGCTCTGTCTTCTCGTGGGGCTATGATGTGAGCGATGACTTGAATTCTAAGGGGCCGTTCACACAAGATACGTTCTTGTTATTAACTTTACACAGCGTGTTCAAAACGGGCTGCTGACAAGTTCAAATTCCTCTGTTTTTCCCTCTTTCTTTCTCTCTTTTCCTGGTAGGAATTTGATAAAGCTGCCTCCAGGCAGGTCCAGCAGATGTTTGAAGAGATTGAAGAACTGTTGTATGAGAGGAAGTGTGAAACACAGCTCAAAGGCCTGCAGGAAGAGTGTCAAGAGTGGGCTTCGCGATTCCCTCATCTACGGTACACACTCGCACACACTCAGATTTGTGAACATCAGTGACGCCTTCATAGTCTCTGGTTAGGGCTGCAGAATTAATCTTGTTTTAACCACGATCATGATTTCTGCATCTCTCAGTTAATTGTATATAATCATCTGCAATATTTGCCCGCTAATTATTTATCCTGAAAACATATTTTCATTTTGACATTTCCAATCTCCATTGCAATACTGAAAGTGCTATACAGTTCTTCATGGTGCTGTTTGTGCTAAATCTTCAAGGAAACCTTGTCAGTGACAGACTGTAATAAATCCAAACTTGAATCTCAGGTTTATTGTTGGAGAATGGTTGCTGAAAAATGCACTTTGTGCTACAATACAAAGTCTTTTGTTGTTTTAATAGAAAAATGTTAACATAATTTGGAATGTTTGGAATTTGTATTAGAGATAAGCTTCTTGAGCTTGTACAAGATAACATTTTTATTGAATGAGAAATTATTTTAGGTAATATCTTATTTATTATAATTGGTGTGAACGGGGCTTAAGAATTTTAATTACTAATTAAAATGATATATGTATCAGTTTAATATACGTATTAAAATAACAAAAACATTCAAATGTCAAAAGTTTCATTAAACTTACAATCTGCAAATGAGTGGAAAGATTTGTTCAAATACTCCATTAAATGTCAAAGAACTTTACATAAACAGTTTTTTTTCAAGCTTTTTTCACAAAATCTTTAGTATGGATGTAGTAAAAAACCCACAGATGTCACAGAAAACATCTGGGTCATGTTTGCATTTTCTTCTGTCAATGGCTATAATTCTAACCTTGAAATCAGGATCAGGCATGAAATAATCTCTTCACAATCTCTTCATAATCTCTTCATGCATGTGAAAATTAGCTGTGAATTGAACAAATAGTTCTAACCCGGCTACGAGGAAGATAGGGATCTTGTCTTTACGGCAGTTTTTCAGGTGGTTAAGACATAAAACAAGACTTCTTCAACTTACAAATGGCTGTTGAAAGAAAAAATGCTTTTGCGTGCTAGAGCAAAACAGGCTCTATTTCTAGAATTAGCACCTAAAAGCAGTATTGGATTTCATTCAGCAAAAACGAAGTAGAAGTAGGAAAATAATTGTGATTATATGTTTAACTTTTATTGTGCAGCCCAGTCTCTGGATGTTAAACCTGTTTGGGGCATTTGTGTGTGACAGGATCCTCGGAACACAGCTGGTGTGTCCTACAGATGAAGGATTCCAGTGGTACGCCACACCAGCTCATGTGCCCGTCCCCTCCAGTGGCGGCCAGAGCAATGAGAAAACTAATGAGTGAGTCATCTGGGGGTTGTGGATGTGTGTTTTGTATGAAATCATTAGTGTTCTATAAAGCCTATTTTTCATGCCTATGTGTGTGTGTGGCAGGTTGTGTGTGCAGGGTCGGAGGGCAGTTTTGTGTCGGCCCACTTTGGAGGTGACCCACCCTCACGCCATGCCCAGTAGTAACAATGGAGACGAGTTGCCCAGGGTGATCGAGGCCGAGGGGCTGATAGAAGAGTATCTTGCCTTTGATTGCAGGGACCTGTGAGTTTGTTTGTGCGTGACAAATAGGAGTTTGTTACGAAACATCATTTGTCTGATATTTTTCTGAGATTTTTGTAGATGAATAATATGTGTGTTTATCTAGGGACGAGGAATGGGAACGTGAGTATGTGAACAGACGGCGGAGGCGCTGGCTGCCCCCTGTCTCACCTTATCGCTGTCGTCGGGAGGCAGTGCTTGATCTGCTGTTTGATGACGTGTGGCGTGAGCTCATTGGCTGGATGGAGGAGCTTGTACGTAGGAATTGGGAGGGTTTTGTGTCAGGTAGATGAATTTTCAAATATTTATAATGTGATGGTTATTTTGGTTTATTTTTAGAAAAATGGGAACTGGAATACTGGGACTACCGTTCAAAAGATTGCGATCTGTAACATTTTTTAAAAATGTTTTTGAAAGAAGTCTGTTATTCTCACCAAGGCTGCATTTAAAAACAGTAAAAACAGTAATATTGTGAAATTTTTACTATTTGAATATATTTAAAAGGTAATTTATTCCTGTGATGGCAAAGCTGAATTTTCAGTAGCCGTTGCTCACATATTTATCATCACATGATCCCTCAGAAATCATTCTAATATGCTGATTTAATATTATTATCAATGTTGAAAATAGTTGCTGCTTAAGATTTCAGTAACACTTTATTTTGAGGTGTCCTTGTTACGCGTTACATGTACTTACTATTCTAGTTATAATAAATTATGCATAAGTACATGCAAGTAACCCTAAGCCAAACCCTAATCCTTACCCTAACCATATAGTAAATACATGTAGTTAATTATTATTACTCAGTACTTAAAATATGTAATTACACTGTAACAAGGACACTTTAAAATAAAGTGTAGCAGAGATTTCTTGTGGATATTGTAATTTTTTTGTATATTTTGTTAGGATTCTTTGATGAAGTGGTTAATGCCTTTACATAATTCTTACATAATCAAAATATGAACAAATTCTGATTTATATTCTTGTGCATGAAACAATATATAGAGGATAGTGCACATTATAAGGACATCACCCTGAAGGAGTATATTTTGTGAAAATGATCAACAGACTGTACATTGTAGGGATGCACCGATAGCACTTTTTCCAGAACTAGGCCGATACCCAGACTTTTATTTTAGGTACTTGCCGATACCGAGTACCGATACCTGTATTTTCATTGCATTTGTAATTTTAAAAAATATTGGGTACAGAAACCAAAAGAAAATGTATAATATTAGTTGGCTTAGTTCATTTAGCAAATAGTTATTTCCTTCAGTTATTTTCACACTAAATTATGGCCATTAAAATGGATTCTACAAGTTTTTGTGACTTTCACTGTTCATTTTTTGCTCTATGGTACATCATCTTTAATTTAATAGCATTAGAGCTGCTCCATTGCAGCGGCTCAGTACTGTAATCACAAGACGTTTTGCTGTAATAATGCAGGGAACCACTCATTATATATAAATCTTATAAATAAAAACTGTGATGAACCTATTTTCAGAAATATAAGTTGCGTTTTTTTCTTCTGAAATGTGCTGCGAAAGGGATATTTGCTCTCTACAAGATCGCGCAACTGCGCCATCGTGCGCTCAATCCACTCAGCGTGCTTTGCTTATCAGCTCGCGCACATCAGCTATACAGGCGTGAATATTGAACATTTAATATTATATTAAATGCATATATACCTCGTAGACATCCTTAATATATAATAACTCCATTTTGTTCTCTGTTGTTCTGTTTTCGGTGTTTCTTTGTCTGGATACAGCACTGTTCACTTCACACGTTGTGTGGTGTCTGCATTTGATATCAGAGCATTTTTATGCATATGAGTGCAGGAGCACAGTATCAGGCCCGTAGTACATTGTACTAAAAATTGTCCTCCTAATTAGACAGCTCACCAAATCATTTAAAGGGATAGCTCTCCCAAAAATAAAAATTCTGTCACTAATCACTCACCCTCATGTTGTTCCAAACCCATAAGACCTCCGTTCATCTTCGGAACACAAATTAAGATATTTTTGATGAATTCCGAGAGCTCTCTGACCCTCCCATAGACAGCAAGGATACTATCACAATCAAGGACATCGTTAAAGTAATCCATGTGACATCAGTGCTTCAACCGTAATTTTACGAAGCTACAAGAATACTTTTTGTGCGCAAAGAAAACAAAAATAAGGACTTTATTCAACAATTCGTCTCCTCCGCCTCACCCTGGCGCCATTTTGGAGAGTATCCACTGAACGTAAACAACGTATGTTGTTCTGTGTCAGCAGCAGCACGCGGATACGTTGTTTTCATTCAGATCATAGCGTCATCAAAGTAAACAACGTATCCAACGTAAACAGCACGTGGATACATTGTTTTCCTTCAGAGAATAGCGTAAACAACGTATCCGCATATCCATATATTTTTATTTTCTTTGCGCACAAAAAGTATTCTCGTAGCTTCGTAAATTACGGATGAACTGCTGATGTCACATGGATTATTTTAATGATCTCCTTGCTACGTTTCTGGACCTTGATCGTGGTAGGAACCTTGCTGTCTATGGGAGGGTCAGAGAGGTCTCGGTATACATCAAAAATGTCTTAATCTGTGTTCCAAAGATGAACCAAGGTCTTACAGGTTTGAAACGACATGAAGGTGAGTAATTAATGACAGAATTTTCATTTTTGGGTGAACTGTCCCTTTAAGAAATGAAATACTGATTTGAGGTGAATTTATATTATATGAGAGGAGACGGCAGTGATAAGAGAAATAGTTTAGGGGTAATTATACAAAACTATTTTTGAAATCAGCGTGTTGCGTTTGGCCGAATCAAGGATTTCAGAGAGTCATGTCATGGTGAAGAATAATCTCTCTGAACATCTCTGTCCATCAGATGATGAGAAGAATACCGTGGCCCTCAGCCCTGCCTGCCCTGATACCCAGAATCCTTTTCTGCTGCTGTCTAACGTCTCAACAGTGCTTCCTCCACTGTCACAGACCAGAACACAACAGCTCACGGCCAGCTTGCAGGCTCAGGTTAGTCAACTGCTTGTAGAACAGAAGCGTTCCTACTTTTCCTTCTGTGACAGATGGATGCAACATTGATTTCATCTGAAATCCCATCTCACTGATTTCAGATATCTGCAACCCTCCCATCCCCTGCCATCTGCTTGATGATATCCTCCAAAATATTTAATTGACAGGATTCCCACGATCTTGGAAAAGTCAATAATCTTGACATGTCTGTAGTGAATGGGTAGTTGACATGAAAATCTTGAGGGAAGTTGCAGTACTGCATCCAAAACTATTTGACTTTTTATGCAATGCATGCAATATTAATTGTGATAACTTGGAACTTTTGTACTTTTAAAAATTAATTTGCCATGCTGCAGTACAATTTAAAATTCTTAAAGTCATAAAGGGGAAAAAAATGAATAAAATTATTAAATAACCAAAAGAAACTGCACCACATAAAATCCCTTATGCATTAATAAAATGAAAAATAAATAAGTAAACAAAACATGGACATGTTTTGCATCAAATACTGCCCCAAAAATGTATCTTTTGCTCTAAAATATTTAATTGGCAAGAAATTGCATAATAGTTATAACATTATTATGGAAAACACTTTACCCAGAAATTGTGAACAACTGGAAAAGTCAAAGAAATGAATTTGTCTGAAGCTGTGGGAATTCTGTATATATGATTAGTCATTGTGGAGAGATCTTCACTGCTTTGTGTCCATACTCAAAAATACACACAAATGCTGTATTTCACTGCTGTCAGCATTTTTTTTTCCAGCTTTTTTCCCAGGCTTTTGATTCATTAACTTTTTACCTCTATTTTCTGTGTTTTCCTCTGTCTCTGTTTCTGCCTTTCTGTCCAATCATCCATCTGTCATCTGTATTCTTCTTTTCTCTTTCTATACCTCTCTATTTCTATCCCTTCCCTTCATTTTCTTTCCAAAGAGCTCAAAGTCATGGGGTTCAAAGCACAAGTCAAGACGGAAATCCAAAAAGCAGAGAAAGTCATCGACAGTATGTAACTCTACCCTGATAACAACACTTAAATAGAGAGGGCGAGCATCTGTGGACCAGTTTCTCTCTCTTTCTCCTTAACTTCAACACTCATCTTTGTTTTTTAACACACAACTCGCTGGCCACTTTTTTTAACATCCTTTTAAACTGCCTGACTATATTTTAAGCTTGCTTTCATTTTTAATCTTGTGGAGGTGTTTATAATGCTTGTTCCCACTCTTAGTTTTGTTTCTGTTCTGTTTGTTTAGTTTTTTTCCAGTGTCTTTTTGTCTGTTTTACACGTCATCGCATGCTGTACAGATGATGGATGTCAGATGCTGTGAATGCCATCTCCTGTTTTTTTTTTTTTTAATCACTTGTGCATTATATGGCAATAAAATGAAAACATGAATTTGCTTAACTTTTTCTCTTTCCTGCTTCTCTCTGTCTCTGTTCACACAGACCAGTCGAGTACCTGTAGGTGCTACGGTTGCTCATCACAATCTCAATGACCTCATCATGATACATGGCATTCCACTGCAGCAAAGGAACATGGGAACACTGGACCGAATAGCTCAGTATGAACACTGCAGAAGAAATAAACACAACCTTTACAAATTTTACTGTGTATATTTAGCACTGTAGTTTAGTGTTCTGATGTTGCAGAAATTGGTCCAAACTAGAAGTCAGCTGATATAGTATTTTCCCTGTACAGTCAACAAGGTATGGGAAAAAACCCCCTCTAGTGCCGCCCATAAGAAAAAACAAGCAAACATACAATATCCAGGATATATTCCAAAAGCTGGATATTCCAAGCTGTTTTATGTTTCTTAATAACACAATAAATGAAACCTTTTTAAAAATAAATCGATTGACCTCTAAAAAAATTCTAAAAATCTTAACAATATAAAATTTTTGTCTGTTTTGATTTTTAAATAAATACACTATTGTTCACTATTGTTAATTTTTTTAAGGTTTTTGAACGAAGTCTCTTATACTCACCAAGACTGCATTTATTTGATCAAAAATACTGTAAAAACAGTAATAATGTGAAATAATATTATTTTCTATTTTAATGTATTTTTATAGAAAGTTAAAAAAATAGAAAATACATTTTTTTAACCGATTTATTACAAGAACCAGCTTATATTTGCTTGTGTATCAGACTACAGTGGTTGTATCGTTTGTTTTTGCATGCAACCAGCAAAGACAACACAAGTGAAAAACTTATTGTCTATTGTCTTTGTGTTGTTCTGCAGTACTTAGTTTTTTTATTCGTACCACAGACTCTGGAAGAACTTCAATTCTTTTTACATGCTGCCATAGATTAGCGGTGCAAGAAAACTTTGCGTCTCCGTGGCTTTTTTAAATGAATCACACTATCTTTCAATAATCCTATCTATATGTTTCTGACCATAGGGACTCCGAGGAGAAAGTGTCTCATCGTCCCGGCTCTAGTGTCATTCCTACCAGTAAACCACGGCCCCGTCGTGCACTGGAACAAAGCACCTCCTCTTTGACCCGCCCCCCTCAGTCGGCACGGCGACGGAACCCGCCCCCTCGCACTCTAATGCCATTGACGTCCAGTGTGACACAACCTATCACAACTGGCTCCATGGAAGAGGTGGTTAGAGGCACAAGATTGTAAGAGCACCATTCATTTCAACTCCTGTACTTCTTTGTTTTCCGAAAAGATATTCTTTTGCAATAGCGTGTGTCCTTGTTTGTTTTAGGACGACTGCCAGTGATCGTTTGGCCTCACCTCCAATGCCTCTCAGTAGAAACACACTCCTCCCTCCCATTGGCACAGGAGACGCAGACCACGCATACTCCGGACAGCACTCGCGGCTTATGCAGGTGCTTTTAACACACACAACCAGATATCATTATGTTTAGTAGTTTCATGAGATGGGTCATCAATATTTTTAGTTGTTTCTGGAAGGGAAAAATTGTAAAATGTGTATATCTGCTCTAAATCATTTTGTTTAGGAGTACATACACTTCTGTTCAAATGTTTGGGGTCAGTAAGATTTTCTTTATTGTTTTTGAAAGAAGTCTCTTATCAATAATTCATTTATTTGATGAAAAATACAGTAAAAACAGTCATTTTGTGAAATATTATTCCATTTTAAATGAACTATTTTCTGTTGGAATATATTTTAAATGTAATTTATTCCTTGTAGTGGCAAAAGTTACATTTTCAGCAGGCGTTACTCCAGTCTTAAGTGTCACATGATCATTCAGAAAACGTCGTAATACGCTGATTTAGTGCTTAAGAAAAATTTCTTAATATCATCAATGTTCAAAACAGCTGTGCTGCTTTTATTTTTTATATTTATGTATTAATATAATATATTTAACATATATTGTATGAGAAATGAGGATATGCATAAATGTAATTTTAATATAAATGTAACATTATTATTTCATGTCAGTTAGTGTTTATTTTATTTCAAATAACAAAAATATATTTTTTTATGGTTTTAGTGTTAGTTAACTATGATGAAGTTAACTCTGGTAAACACGTGTTTGTAGAAGCAGAGAGGCTCCTCGAGTCGTGCGCACAGTGCAGTGACCGACGAGGGTGTCAGTCTGCAGCCCAGAGACAAACTGCATCTGCTGGACGTGTTTTCCAGACCCAACACCACACACACCTTTAGGGTGAATCTTTCCCGCATGTGTATACATTACATAAACTTCATCCTGATTCTCATCATGTGTTTTTATTTATGTGTGTATTGATCATGGCAAAACGATCTTTGCAGTCAGACACCCCTTATCGCCGTTCATTCACTGGAATAGACAACATCGGGCAGGGACGACCTGGCAGAGCGTCAGCTGGTGTAGGTGGGTGCATACAAACACACATCGGACTTGTAGATGAACACTATAATTCTATAAATTGTCCCATTGACTGTGTTTGGGTGTATGAGTACAGATTCTCTGGGAATTGGTGTGACTGGAATCAGTTTGGGCATCAGCAGCTCCTCCTTCATAGACTCATTTTCCCATCATCCCCTTGGCCACTTCCCCATCGAGCACGAGGAGGAGCCAGATGCAAAAGCTCCGCCCCCAGGTCAGTGAGAATTAGCTTTAATGAGCTTTTTTGCTTGATTTTTAAAATAAAGGTAAAAAAGAATTAATGTACAGAAAAACATAATAGTATTTTTGGTATTAGAAACTATGGTAGATTTGTATTTCTTGAAGGAAACACTAGTACTTGCAAGTTTCTGACAGTTAAATCGAATCAGTGACAATTAAAAATGCAAATACACTGCTGTTCAAATGTTTGGGGTCGGTGCGATTTTTTTTAAATTTTTTTATTATTTTTTTTAAATGTTTCTAAAATAAGTCTCTTATACTCCCCAATGCTGTATTTATTTAATAGAAAATACAGTAAAAAAAAACCCCCAAAAAAACCCAGCAATATTGTGAAATATTATTATGATTTAAAATAATTATTTTCTGTTACAATATATTTCAAAATGTAATTTATTCCTGTGATGGAAAAGCCATTACAGTACTTCAGTCTTCAGTGTCACATTATCAACAATTGTGCTGCTTAATATTTTTATGGAAACTGTGATTTTTCCTGACTCTTTGATGAATAGAAAGTATTTATTTGAAATAGAAGCATTTTGTAACCATGTTAAAGTGTTTACTGTCACTTTTGATCAGTTTACTGCGCCTTTGCTTAATAAAAGTATTCATACCGACCCCAATAAAAACATATTGACCCTAAACTTTTGAACGATAATGTAAATGCAAGAAAGCAGCCAAATAACAATGCAGCATGCTAATGCTGTCAACTAGATTGTTAATTATGAATATTTATAAAAACAAATTAGCACAACAGACCTTGTAATTAAGTTTGTTTGAGCAGAATTAATTGCATAAAAATGTGGAAAAGAAAAATATAATAGGAATATCAGAATCCTTGCAAGCACTGTAATAAGATTTATATGCTTGGGCTCCTCAAATTTGGCCCTTCTTAGTACTTTATATTTATGAATATTACATAATTTTTTACTTTAAGAATAATGATGAAAGAGTGAAATCTAGAAAGGAAGTCATTTATTATTCTGATTTATTATCAATTTATTATTTAACATCTATGATTAATCATTAAGTACCATGCTGTAAAAGTGTTAAAAGTCTAAACTTTTTCTTAAGATGGAACTTCCTAAACCTTACACAGATCTCACAGGAAATATTCCCTACAGACTTGCAGTACATTTGTACTATTAATACCCTGAGTTTGCATTTAGAAACTCATCTTGAATATATAAGCTCCTGACATGACTGGATTTAGCAAAAAAAGTAAATAATTTGGGTGAGAAAGCAGCCACTAAGAATATAAAAGTACCTTTAAATGCATAAACATAGCGTTCACACTTTGTCTCTCTCTCTCTGTCACTACACCTAGCGTCTGTTCCAGCACGTTCCCACAACAGAGGCGGTTCGACGGCACGCAGTAGCAGACCAGGGCTTTAACACAAACACACAAACACACAAACACAAACACACAATCTCCATCACCTTCTTGAACCAAACTCACCTCAGCACTGACGCAACTTTTCTTCAGTACTGACGGACGCTTTATACGTCTGCTGGACTTTTGTATGACACGCCGTTTGGGCGTGGACTTTATTTATGACCGCTGTTGTTATTATTAGTAGTATTGTTATTCATGTTGTTGTTTGAAATTTTCTAAAACCCTATTTTTGTATATTGGACTATTCAGCTTCATACGGCTGCCAAATACAGGAAACTGTCTTTCCCTTACATCTGTAGATGTACTGTACATGCTGTGTAACTACGTATGGAGTAACTACTTTTTGGTTTTCCCTAAAGACGGCTCTATGAAGCCTACATGGAGTTTCTATGCAGGTTCATTCAAGCAGGGTATTTTAAATTGCCTGGATGTGGCCTCACCGGAGTGTTCAGGACCCTATTGGATCGTGGAACCTGCTATAGAAGATTATACTATCTATATCCTAGATGGATGTTCCATTGTGATGCAATTCCAACAATTTCATCCACGATCATGGACAATAGGTGTGCAAGAATACTTTTTATTAAGATTATGAAGAGTCCAAAGGGTTGTAACCCTCTGTATCATGTGATGTTCAATAACATCATAACATTCAAACTGACTCCAAGATCTTAATCAGTGTAGAACCACCTTGACCCTGTTTTTCAGAGGGAAACACTAATACACTGAAATTCTGGAAGTACACCTGCAATACGAGAGCGGGCCGGTACATTAGTACAGCCTACATAATGACGGATGAAAAGAGGATTTAAAGTTTCATGTTTCTTTTTTTTTTTTAAACCATTTGTTATTTAGAAAATAAGCCTTTGTGATTGAGCCTTAGTCCCGTGAGCCATACAGAACTTGGCAAGCGACGGACAGGATGGTGTTTATTAATTATTATTACATGTATAAATAGAAACGCACACACAGACTGCAGAGTTCAGGGTTTGTTCAAATAAGCGTACTGTAAAAATCTTCTCTCTTTTTTGTCGGTTTAAAGTGGATTTTACAGGAATATTATAGGGAAATCTTTCATTTAGACTTTTAAATGGCCATTTGGTTCTTTTGGTGCCTGGAAATCCTTAAATATTTAACACTGACTGGTAAAGCACATTTTGACGTACAATTTTACTGGCAGATATTGAATGTGGCTCTTACAGGTTTGTAATGTTTATGTGGCAGCTTCACTGTAACAGCATTTATTGAAATCGTACCGACTCTAACTGAACATTTGCATTTCTCCGATTTGATTAACGTGTTGATCTCAGTGAGTGAGTATTGCTTTTAATCGACTTTTTTTCTATCTGGAGAGTAACTAAGCTCAAAGCATGTATTATGAGTGTACAGGCCATCATAAAGTTTGATGATCAGAGAGATGGATTTCTCTACAGCCATACGGAAGGGATGTCACGGGAAGACATCTCTTCATACCCCAGCCTAACGCCTCCGCCTCTAAGACAGATCCAGCTATTCTTCACTCAGCTCGGCAAGGACAATCTAGAGTTGCAGAAGTTGTAGCTATATTGATTTCTAGAGTTTCTTTGTCATTCGACAGAGATTTCTAGAGTTCCAGCAGACATTCTGCTGTCTGACCACAGAGTTTCATTGCTGCTGATTTGAATGGGCAGATTTCAAGAGCCATGTCACCTGGATCAACAGACCACGCTGGTCTTTTAAACACGGATGCAGATCTTTTGCAAGCGGATGTGTTTGGTGTGTGGAAATAATGGTTTATCTGCTCTAAGTCTGGTGGAGATGACAGTGCTGGATGGGAGTGTGTGTGACTGTGTGTGTGCATGTGTGTGTGTGGAGGTGACAGCTCTTGGCAGGTGTAGCACTGCTGTATCTATGATTCCCCCTAAATGTTTACCTCTGTAACACAAATGAGAATGGCAATTGAACAATAAAGGTAATTATTTGAATAATATGGTGTTTTTCTTTTAGTCTTTAACAGTACTGTACATTAATATGGTTGTATCTCAGTAACTATACAGCTCTGAGTCAGCTTCGGTTGTTTTGTAAGTTGGTTTCAAATACCTAGTTCAAAACTGCCTGAAATTAGAATAACATTAGTGATTCTATTCTTATCATAGTTTACATATTTTTGCTATAGTTGCTGGATAAACAAGAGAACTTTAAAACCACAATTGCCTATATTATAAATTTAAACAATTCATAAATTATATATATATATATATATATAAATAGACAAGGTTTTGATGATTATTCTGATCATTTTTGGTTTGATAGCTTATATTTTTGCTAATCAACAGTAAGTTAACAGTGAATTTTTGCAGTTTTCCCTTTTAGAGAAAGGCTATGAAAGAATTATGAAAGTATAAAATGACTGATATGCAATTGAAATGATATAAGGACAGAAAACCCATTGCACACACACATATTATAAATAAGACTTGTTTCAGTCGACTTATAGGGACAATTTACCATTAAAAAAAAATATATATATATATATCTAATCTCTCTTACACCTGCCTCATCAATCCTGAAAGACGTATTTTTCTCTTTTGTAGAATGCAAAGAATTTTGAATTAATTAGCCACTGTTCAGAATATGTTAGATCATAATGATCTAACCTGTAACTAAAATATTTTTACTTCAAAATCCCCACTACTGTTTTTGGGACATCCAGCGGCCGTTCAGGGTTTGTTCCTCCTTTGGACGGCAGAGGGAGTCCCTGGAGCACTTTTGATGTCTGTGGGACTGCAGCATCCAAAGTTCGTCGTAAATATTTTTAATATTTAATAAGAGCTCACAATGTCTGTTTGTTATTTGTATAATCAGTATTATTACTACTAAGACTTTCTTACTGTCACAGTGGTAAAATTTGTGTACTAACATCTCTACACTGAATCACTTTCACATGTATAACCTAAATTTAGTCCATTTTATATTCAGGAACACGAACAGCCATTGCCCTTGACGAATGTCAAAGCGTGAAACATCTACAAATCATTTTCATGTCTGGTTGGTAACTGTGTTTTATTAGCGCGCAGAAGCGCAGCACAACAATCACATCACAGACAACGAAGCGAACTAACTCGTTTTTTCCCTGCTGCATGCTTTAGCAGAGCATAATCAACACACTGTCTTCACACGGCTCTTTCGCTCTCTCTCGCCCCTCCCTCACTTGGTGTCTTTCTGATACTGGTGGCAGATTGAGAGATCTGATACAGCTCTGGTTAGCAATGGTGCTCAAAGCCCTCCGGCTGTTTCTCTTGCATATTTTGGCACGGTCCTCTTTTGTGTAAGAGACGAGAGAGTTTTTGTTATTCAGACACTCAATACTGTATAATTAACAACAGAGACGGCATCACACACAACAACACAAACATTAATACGGGAACATCGTAAAGTAAATTCGTTTTTGCTGGTGTGAGCTTGGTCTCACCTCTTGGTATTTTGTGTGTCTGTGTGTTGGCATAATTATGTGTTTATGTCTTTCAGTGGTCACGTTCGACCTCCACTGCACCAGATCAAGGCCCCCCCCATAGTTCCTTCTCTGGCCTTACAATGGCTTTCCTGTGGCGTAATGTCTCTCCATTGAGTCCCTCTCCACTGAGAGCAAGATTCTGAGATGTCCACTCAACATTCACTTCTGGTTCTCACCGTCTTGCTGTGGTACTTAATTGGAAGTCCCCAGCGTCTCATAAGGTAAACGTCGAACACATATAGCATCCCTGGTTCCAGTTCACCAATCACCGCTGTTGTGACCGCCCGACGTGGGTTCAACTCCTGGAAATACTTACAGAGGACTCTCTCATTTGCAGGACGGGATTCCGGGTCGATGCAACGATCCGTCGAGGTGTGCTTGCTGTCAAGTGGGATCTGCCTCCGATAAACGCAATAGAGACTCCGCTCTTCGGTCCCCATCCAGGCCAGAGTGACGGAGTTGCATGTCCGCAACTTGTTGAAAGACTTAATTTGTAGTGTGGTAGGAAACACCGGCACGGCTCGACGGTGGTACGCCGATGACGCCTGCATTTTGAGACAGAACTTGGACTTGCTGGAATCGCCATTAGGGATCGTCGATGAGGAACCTAGAGCCAAGGCCTGGAGCTGGATGAGGTACGATGGGGCACCATGCAACCATATCTGGGCAAGCTGATGTCCCACCTCTTGAGACGTCAAAGTCTGTCCTTTACTGGAGACGGTGACCTTGACTTTACTAGTGCTGTTGCAGGTGTGCAAGGTAAGGAGACCATTTTGTTGCCACCCACGAGGTTTAAATCGGAACTGATCCCCCTGTAGACTGCTTGCGTCCCCGCTCAGGGTGACCCATTTGACCTGGCCTTCCCGTAAGGATGTGACAGCAGGATGAGCCTCCTCGTGCGTGCGGGCGAAAGTGCCGGTGTAGGCTGCACTAGTGCCGTTAACCCTGTCCACTACGAAGACGTCAAAGTAGTACTGTGTATCCGGAAGCAGGTCTGAAACCGTGCACACGCTTTCGATGTCCCTGCACACACATCCAGGGTCCTCAAACTTGTCAGTCGTGGATGATTCATGATTCTCGAGGGCATCTGGCTGCCGCCACCACCAGTCTTTAAGCGTTGCCCACACAATCTCCTTGCTTTGTTTGTCCCTCCTCTGTCTCTTCTGCACACTCTGTATCTCCTTTCGGATTTCCTCACGAGCAGCGCAAAGACTTCTATAGTTGTGCTTGTGGTTGACTAAGACGCAATATTCGTGATGTGGCCGGTGACCATCTTTAACAACTACGGATGAGCTCGGAGCCCAGTTTAAGGTGACACTGGTCATGCCCACCCCCAGCGTGTGTACTCTGGGGTCCGACGGCAGCTCTGGGAAAGCCCCCGAGGGACCAGGACCTTCGTGGAGGTACGCCGACACCTGCGTGTCCTGTTCGTTTGATTTCAGCCGTAGGATGTAGATGGACGCCGGAGCGTAGGCGGGACCGGTGTAGGTGTCTACAGCATTGCCGGTGTAGGTGTAAATCCTAACCTCTCTTCCAGAACCTCTCCACCAAACCTCTGGCATGCTCTTCTTCGAGCTCCCTGCAGAAACGAAGCACTTCAGATCAAGATCAAGCATATTCAAAAGACGGCTCTAATCAAAAGAGAGCTAAAAACATTTGGGTGGCATGCACGGATAAGCCTGTTTTTCATGCAAACCATCATTACTTTTGTCGGCACACTTTTAGAGGGAACGTTTGGTAATCAAAGTGAATAATTTAAAGGTGTAGATGGGGACCCCTGAGTTCACAGTCTAAATGATTTATATGTCACTTTATGACTTTATAATGCTGCTTTGCCTGCCAGACTATCTCTTCATTTCAGAACATGCGCATGATTATGAAAGCAGAGTGCAGAAATGCAATGCAAAATAAAATCATCAGGATTATTCTGGTACTGTTTGACACATGAAGCAGATGTGTCTTCCAAATATTAATAACCATACTAATTGTGAGATGCTTTTTGAAACACAAAGCACTTAAATCTGTTTAATTTATAATGTCAGTTGGTAACATTTTACATTAACGTTTAATGTTAACATTAGTTAATGCATTAGGTATTGTGAACTAGGGTTTATTAATATTAATTGTTAATTTTATATATACAATATACATACTTTTTTAACATTTATGTAGCATGCACAAATTTCAGTTAACAATGAACAACAGTATATTTATAATTAAACGTATAGTTCACCCAAAAATGAGAACTTAATTTACTCACTCTCATGTTATTTTAATACTGTATGACTTTCTTCAAAATATTTTATTTAATGTTCCACAGAAAAAAGAAAGTCATACAGGTTTGGAATGACATGATGGTGAGTAAATGTTAATAGAATTTTCATTAACCTAGATTAATAAATGCTTTACTTTTTTTTACTTTGTAAGCTCACAGAACCTAATTCATAAAGTAATGTTAACAAACAGGCTCTTATTGTAAAATGTTACTAAAAATTAAAATTAGAAACAGACGTCAATGTTTATCCATCCAGACTGTGCTTGCATATGTTGTATCTCTTTGTTTCTGTTTGAAAATGTTTTTCTTTCTTGTTTTCTCTCTGTCAGGGAAACAGCCTGGAGATTTGGAGATGGATAAGAGGAGAATCTTCTGTCCACAGAGGCCCTAAAGCAACACAACAGCAGTTTTACACCTGCTAATTAAATCAGTGAGCCTCAAGCGACTGCTTCGCTTCTTCATTAAAGCCTCTGAAGGGATGTAACCCGTCCGCCCTTTGGATATAAAATCCCTGAGTTGTCTGTTAGCCCTGGTTAGGTCTATGCCAGCACTCCCCAAACACAAACACACACGTACGTGTTTGCATGCACGCACAAATATACCTTCAAGCAGACACAAGTCCATGAATAAGCATACATACACACACAAACTCACAGTGTGCTTTCTTAGGCGGTTTATCCTTCAGGGTCCGAACAGCCAAGCTCCATTCGATGGGCACTGCACAGGGGCTCACAGTAACGGACAGCAAATCGGCTTTCTTCTTTAGCGTGAAATACAGTCTGAAACACAGTATGTATTAGACACAGCAAATTAGATTTGTTTGGTCTAATTATTCATAAGAGCTCTGAAAAATTTTTTTTTTTTATATTCCATAAATTAACCATTAACCATAAATTAATCAGTCTAACAGTCTCCTTTAACAATATGCACCAGCCAAATTGTGTCTCATTAATTGAATCTAATTCACTGTATTTGTATTCCTCTTTTTTTTTTAACAAAAAACATGTAACTGTGATTTAATATCTCCTGAGACTTTGGGCTAGTTGCATAAACATAGCCACTATATTAAGACTGTGTCTTAATTACTAGTTTGACCAACAAGCAGTTAGCCAAAGGGTAATCAGTCTTGATTTTTGGATTCAAATTAAACCAACCTATATTTTTCTGTAACCGATTTTAAAAAGTTATGACCAGTCTTGAAGAAAAAAATAGTTGACTAACTTTTTAAGACTAGTCTAAGCAGTTTATGCATCTGGCCCTTTGTATCTCACAATGTGGCCTATTTTATTTTTTACTCTAAAGCAGAAACAGACTTCCCTAAAAGACCCTCTACTGAAATTAAGCTGCAAAAATATCTTGTAACAAAATCATTGGATTTCTGACATCAGAAACCCAAAGACTTTAACACATGAATGCCCACATTTATGAATAAATGCCTATTCAGTGTTCAGAAACTTGATCCACTCAGTCATATTATTATTTCTAAATACCACAGTAAAGATAAGAGTAAAATATAGGAATGTCCAGCCAACCTTGTGCTGTTCCTTGTTCTGAATATCATTCAGAAGGATCTCAACATTAGAAATGAGTGGTTGAAGTTTTTTTTGTTTTCAACAAAGTCCCTGATCATTCCAGTATGAACTTTACTGTTTGAGTGAAATTGCACTGTATTGTGAACATTTGGAATCTATGTCAGTAAATACACTTGTGAAAAGAAGGCTTATGTGAAGAGAGCATTTATTTTAAAGGAATAGTTTGCCCAAAAATAGTTTTGTCCATACAATGGAATTCAGTGGTCGCCAAAAGTGTTCGGTTACTAGCATTCTTCAAAATATCTTTTTTTGTGTTCTACAGAACTAAGAAATGCATACAGGTTTGGAACAATGTGTGTGAGGAAATGATAACAGAATTTTAATTTTTGGGTGAACTATCCCTTGAACTATATTTGTGAAAAAAGTACTTATTAAAAACTAAATGATGACTATTTTGGAACAAAATAATGCACTAATATTATTTAAAAGGACCTCAGGGGAAAAACATCTTATGCTAAAAAGTCTACGACATGACGTCTTTAAATAACATGCTGCAGAGCTTCCTTGGGGACTGTTTGACTGCTGTTGTTTGCACAAGTTGATCTGCTAATGAAGGTGAGGAGAAACAAAAGCAATGACTCCAGAATGACTGATCTCTGATAAGCTCCTATCGATCCATCACCGTCGTTTAGATATGCATCTCCACAAACCCTAATGTTTACAGATCACAGCTGATGCCAGGTGCAGCATCACTGTAGTGTGCTCCACTCAGGCAGGAAACACATTCACTCCCCCTCCGTGAATAACATCACACTGGGCAGAATCTGGTGAACCTCCCTCGGTGCATTCTGGTAACACCAGCCATTTGGCAATAGCCACTTCCTCTGACCTTGAAACCCTGCTAGTGCGGCTGCCTTCAGTCAATGGTTTTCTGCATCTTCAACTGCTCGTTATATTATTGCTATGGAAATAGACATTAGGTTTAAGACTAAGCGTTTGTTTAATGTGATTTGGATCTCTTATTTGCATGCTGCTGGCACACTGGCTTGGCACATTATCATAATATTGATTTCATTCTTCTGGTAATCAGGTTTAACTTTGACCTTGACAACAAAACAAAGGGTCATAGTTTTAGTTTGAAGGATTGCTTGCAGGTACACTTCAGGTGTGTCCATCCCTTACCCTTTTAATGCAATTTTTAGTAAGAGTTCTGTGTGGAAAGCACAGTTACAATCTTTTAATAGATTAATTAATTTGATTTATGATCAGCAGCTCCTGCCCTGCGGCTGTGCATTCAAACTCATTCTGTTCTTCTCTCTCTTTCTCTCGTTCTCGCGCTCAGTCTGAAGCCTGACACCACCTCTGTTACGGGTGAGGGAGCAGTTCTCACTGTGATTCTCACTGGCTAGTGTTGCTAATGGAAAAAGAAAGCTGCAATTTTAGCTGCTTGAATTCAATGGGTTTGATAGAGAGGAAACTGGGAAATCTGTGGCATGAGTTTAAGCCCATTAACAAGAATCAAACAGATAGGAGGAAATAACTGACCCATCGCTGATTTTCAGAATGTCACAAAAAGAGTTTGCGTTGCTAGTAAAATGTAGCTTAATGTGTTTTCTACAGGCTGTTTACAAAGAAAATATTGTAATATACAGTGGTGACCAACATTATTAGAACACTAGTATTTTCACCAGTTAGAAAATGATTTTAAGTCAGTTATTTCTAGACTAAATCCAGAAGAACTGTGGCAACGTCTCCCATTTTTGTGTACCTGGCTCTTATTGGAGAAATTCTTTATTGTCTCTTTTTAGCCCGTGTGTGTCTAGTGTTTCTTTTACCTGCGAGTGCGTCCTTTAGGCAGATGTACTGGTGTGACCCTGTTTTCACTCAGCCATGTTGTGGGGTGTAATGTCACTTCATTTTCAGGTGCCAGGGCATGGATGGTGGCGGGACCAGAAAAGAGGGCCATGGCCAGGCAGAGACACCAGAAGAGAGCCATCCTTGTCCAACACAAATGGCCACTCACTTACACTTGCCTGGAAAACAGAGAATGTCAGTTTTAAACAATAGGTAAGAGCTTTTATAATGATTTTTCTTTCAACAACTTTTGATAGAATATTTCACTAAAAATCAGAAGGATGATATTAAAGGACAGTGATGCTTTTCTTAACTTTTTAATTTGATAGAGCTACTGGGGTCGGCTCTCCCTTCTTAAAGACATCTGAATTCTCATACTTATAGTATGTACTAAATATGATTAAGAACTTTAAGGATTACTTTACTTGAAGTATGTGCTTGAGTTCTGAGCATTTACTACATTTGCCATGTTGCACTGTCCATTGACCGTTATATTCTTGACCTTTGACCCATGACATACTAACAACAACACTGTTAGGAAAAAATGTGCAAAACTGAGGTATAATTTTTGAGAGTGAAAAATAATAATTTACCTACAGACATTGTTACACAAGTACAATAAAAAGTTTTTTTTTTTTACAAAATACTATTGATATTCATCAGTTGTAAGTCACTTTGGGGAAAAAAAAGCTTTAAATGTTTTTGCACTTGAAATAAGACATCCGTCTCACAGACTGTCTGCCATTTTTATTTTTTAACATTTAGAAACTGATGGTCCACTGGTTGCACACTTCACAATCTCTGCAGATGCAGTATGTCGTTCAGATATTGTTCGCCTACCACTGTTTAACTCATTTGACATATTTCCATTTGCATACTATTCATCACAGAAAAACGCATAAGCGTACAGACTGTAGTGAAAAGTTGATTTACCGTATCTTGTCAGTCAGTCCATCTATTTAGATTACAAACGGCTCATGCTTTGGCTTATGAAAGCTCCAAGATAAATGAGGGCATCTGGAAGTTTCAAAAGAGCTGATAATTCAGCAGAATTTTGACTTTATCTCATTTCACAAAGTGTAAATCCATCATAATTGAAACATCTGCCTTGTCCTTGATGTGAAAGTTGGAGAAAAACTGCCAACTTTAAATTAAAATTAAGATTAAAATCTTCTAAAACCTGTCAAAATCCAACTCTGACGTCTGAAACTCACATTCCCGGGCTAAATCCTGGGAAGATCTGCACTCCGGGCTGATGTGTTAGATGACAGTGCTGTTATTTATCTCCCAAGGTGCTGACAAACTCACTTGTGTTTCAGCACAAAGGTTATTCATTACGGCTGACAAGCGAAGAACAGAGCTATCAGTCAATCAGTTGATTCTCACACTCCATCTGTTGTGAGGGCAAGATGAGAGAAAGAGAGAGAGAAAGGGAGAAAAACGCGACAGGACGAGGGAGAGAAAGTTAGCCTCATCCCAGCTGATGATTCACTGATAGCAGGAAACATTTGCCTTTATTCAGAGAGAATTATTTATATGAGCAAAGAAAATTTGCTATCCGCTAACACTCGGTGCTCTCTGCTTTGACACTCCACACAGAAGCCTTGCGCTGCGAGACGAGAGCGGCACTTCAGCGATGCCTGGCAAACACTCACTTGAATCTATGTCTATTTTTAACAGGCGACATCAGTTTAGTTTACCGTGGAAATATAATTCAACTCCACTCATTATGTACGAACAGCAGGCTGCTTTGCTTGTATAAAAACCCTTCGACAAAAAGAACAAACCCGACCAAAACAGCACCTGGAGGTAATCTGAACACCGCCGAGCGGCTGTGGGGGAGAGTTGAGGAAGTTTGAAACTCTCAGATGTTCAATCGGTGTTTATCTGCAGCTGATGGGCCCAGTGATGTGAGTTCACGTCCCCGGGGAGAGAGAGGCTGCGATCAAAGCCGTCGTGCTGAAAAGTGTCCCCATAACAACACGCATGGTTGTCGCTGGGGAAACCTTGCCCTGTAGATCGGATGACAGGCGGTGGAGTGAACGCGTATGAGACGCGACGCGCTCTCTCATCACCCAACCTCTGCTCTGATTATGACTGCTGAGCAGGCCCTCATTAGAAACAGAAGAGAAGAAGGATGGAGGGGGTGGAAAAGAAGGATGCAAGGAAAGTGTGAAGGAGAGAGAGAGAGAGAGAGAGAGAGATGGGAGCGGGAAAATGTCCAGAAAGATGAAGAGAGGGATTAAGAAAGGTGAAAAAAAGACAGTGAAGGTGAGAAAGAGAGGATCGGAAGGGAAAAAAGAGGTAAAAGGGAAAGCGAAGGAGGGAGGAGCCGAACAAGGGCGTAGGAGGTGAGAGAGGAGGAAGGGATGGAAGTGTAGAAGAAAAATGGAAGACAAAATTGACACGTCCACATAAATACGCGAAAAAGAGCTGGATAGATGGTCGTAAAACCTCCGGGTGAGTGAACCCAATGTTAGGGTTAAATGTCCTCCCAAAATCAAATGAGGTATTAAGAAAAATTTTGCATTAAGTAAAAAAAGGTTTTACATATTTTATTTTTACATTGTAAAATTTTCATGTCATTTTCTTCCAAAATTCTTATTATTGTAATGCAATGCAATAAATAAATTAATTAATTAATTTCAAAAAGTATATACTTCTCAAATGGTATCATATATTTTACATATTTTTTAATTATTGAATTATTGAAATAATTTTCAATTATTGAAATATTTATATCATTATAATACTTAGGCCTATTTGAAAGTATTCACTCACAATGGAAGTGTTTGCCGTGTTTCATTTAATATGAATTAAAAAAAAGTTTAATAAACAACAACAACAGCAGCAGCAGCTGTATTGCAGTAATGAGAATTGGCTTTGAGAATAATGGGAGTGGGATGCCTAGACACATCATGGTAATGAGAATGTGGGGGGAATGTGCTTAATTAAAAATAGCCTAATTTCATAATGCAAAAATATGAATTGTCCTGAATATGATTCTGTATGCAAAGTATAATTTTTGATGTTTTTCCTTTTGATTTCCCATGTTTTTATAGTACACAGTCTGTCCGTTCAGTAAATCTTACACCAATTTTATTTCTCTCTTTATCTCTCAATCTCTGTTTACTGTGTTCGGCGGGTTCGTATTACTGTACACATTCTCTCTCTCGCTCTCGATTTGTTGGAGAGCTTGTTGATGGCATTGGTGGCTGTGGTGTCATGTGACACGTGCTCTTTGCAGGGGTCCTGACTGCTCCCAGGGGAGCCAGATATAAAGAGAGGGAGAGAGGTGGAAAAGAGAGAAGGAAAGACAGAAAAGGACTCCAAACTTGAATGGTATAGAATGAAAACTGAGAACTCATGCAAAGATGTGGGCCGTAGGGGGGTAAATAGACAGCGATGGGCTCAGATGGAGAGAAAAAGGGTTTAGTGAAAGACTGAGGGAGATTGTGGACAGAGCAGAAATATATTATGGATCTGACTGTCGACTTCAAAAAGTCAAGTAACACTAATTGCTTTGTCTTTCTTTCCTTGCTGTCTCTATCTCACTCTCAAAATTGAATTGAATTCAATCATGGCCATACAGTTACAATGTGCAGCAATATTATGCCCATATTTACAGAGGATATGTTATCATAAAATTCAACAAAATTACCTTTTTTTATATATATTTTTTATAAATGTTTATAAATTTTACATTTTTATATTATAATTTTAGATTTTTAGATTTGAATGTTGTCATATTTATTTAAATATTGAATATTTTTTATATTATGTTTTGAGATTTTGTAATATTTTAATAAAAAATTATCAGATTTATTCAAATATTTTATATTACGTTTTAAAATTTTATGTTATGTTTCAATGTTATCAGACATACGCTATAAAAAAAACATTTAAAAACAAAACAAAACTCTCTCTCTTGCTGACACTATGACTATGACGTTATTTGCAGATATTGTGATTCAGTTTGAGTTTCATCCACACTATGAGGAGTTTGTGATCCCTGTTCTGGATTTCCCTGAAACTGACCCACCATCCCAAACCATAGACTCTCTCACCGCTGTACTTATGGGCTATTTAGTGGTCAAAGAGACATGAGTAAAGACACACGCATATAGAAAGAGCGGATGATCCCAGTCTCATGTAACAAAGTGATAGGGCAAAGAAAATAGAGATTGAAGAAAAAGGTCTCTCATATTACTAAACATTTATACCTTTTTTCTACAAAGCAACTTGAATTCAAAATGTACAATATACTTTGTGTTTTCACAGAGAATTGAACCCATGACTTTAATGTTGCTAGCACCATGCTCTACTAGTTGAGTCCCTGACATGTAATCACAGACACACAAACATGCAATCGCATGTACTTACCTCAGCCAGCGCTCAGGACGTTCACTCTGAAGAAAGAAGGCAGGAGAGGTGAAGAAGAGCAGAAGTAAATGGGTCTGATGTCTTCTGCACTGGTGCTCAGAGTCACAGAAACTCCCCTGTCCTGCTGGAGTCCTGAGGATAGAGGGAAAGAAAGAAAAAAAGAAAAGCCCTCCCACCCGTCTCCTCTCCTCTTTCTCCCTTATCCTCTCTCTTCTCTCGTTTCCTCTCCTTTTCTCTCTTCTCTCCCCCCGACCCAGATCGGTGCAGTCTGATAACTGAGGCGCGCTAGTCAAACAGACACATGTGCGTGTGGACTGTGTGCATTTGAGAGAGAGAAGAGATAGATGATGGATTGAAGGATGGAGAAAGTGTCTTGTTGAGTGCTGTCGTTGCAAGAGGGCTGGTAGTGTGTGTGTGTGTGTGTGTGTGTGTGGAGTAATTGCAGAGAGAATTGGGGAGGGTGTTTGGAGACGTGTGTGTGTGTGTTTTTGAAGATTATACAGGGATGTGTTAATTACATTTGGGGACCCACACCAAAGATAATTTCCGTTAATTCTCATAGAAACCCAAACCATAAACATCTTCATTACAAACAGTAAAATAACTGATATCCTTTTAGATTTCTTGTTATTTTAATTTGTCCCAAAATTGTCTGTTAAATCATAGTTTTAATTTAATTATTTAATTTTTTTGTCAATAAAAATCTAAATCAACTTTATTAATCCAAAGACATTAAAGACATGTCTGATTAAATTAAATTCTTAAAAAACTAAAATAAAAAACAACTGTATTTCATTTATGGTAACAATCATTGACAATAATGGGAACTGGGTGTATAAAAAAGTCCTCTTATTAGCCGTTTCACCTATATGCAAATCTAATATATGTAAATATATTACATTTCCATATAGGAAACATATTGTCATATGAAATAAAAATATATGAAACCTACTAGAAATTAGAACAAATTCATATTAAAAAAATATATATAGCCCATACAAAATGTAATATGTATGTATATGTATATAATGTCCATTATAAAACCTGTCAATATATGTTGATATTATATAAGTAAATATAAAAGAATATTATTACAAATTATGTATAAATTTAGTTTTTTTGTATACGTTGTTTTAATAAAGCTAAATAATAGAATATATATTGTTGACAGAGAGTAGTTCCTACATACTGTATAATACCATGTAAAAACATATGCACATACACAAATGTTATTATGGGTATTTTATATATGTAATCAACACATATCTTCATATACCAATAGAATGTACATATGTGAAAATTCTATATCACCTTGGTAACGTATATGGCATTATCACTGTTTATATAGGGCAATATGTATTACATTACATATGGACACAGACATACAGTAGATATAGATATCGGCCTATATTTGTCATAAATACAGTGCTGAACATAAAGTCGCTCCACAGCACACACCTGAAGCGTGGGTGTGTGTACGTATTGTTCTAAAGGTCAAGTGCTCTTCTCAGAGAGATTGAATATGTACATGTAATTGTAAGTGTTTTTCCCGAACTCGACACTGTGCCTCTCTCCTCCACACAATGCAATCTCTCCATCTTCCACCCCTCCCTCACATTCTGTCCATCCTCCACAGCAGAATGAAAAGAGCTATTTGCATTGTGTGTGTGTGTATATGTGTGTTAAGCATGTCTCCTGGGTCTTTTTGAATGTATTCTATGGGTGCTTCAGCCATGCTATTGAAGTAATGAGAACACTCCACCCATCTGGTCATTGTGTGCGTGCGTCTGTGTATGAATGTTTGTGACCCCAGATCCAGCAAGGATCTGCGTAGCTCACAAGTAAAACTAGAGCTCATCCAAGACTTGATTTCCTTGACCAATAGATATGTCCGGCCAGTAAGAAGTGATTTTCTGTGGCAGGCCGCCATCGGTGGCTTTGGTTCAGGTCAGGACAGCAGCTCAGCGGTGACGAGAGGAACCTGATATGACTGACAATCAGAGTCCTAATGAATCTAGAATGTTCTTGATGGTCACGGTCCTGCTAAATCCATTGTGGAAAGAGGAAATTCATCCTACAAACGCTTCAGATTATATTTCATGTTGTCCTTGATCATTATATTTTGTTTGCTCTCGGCCTCAGAGAGTTTTTGCTCTAACTAAGGAACGTGGGTTATAATGCCTAGTCATTAGTGCTGAGATGTGTAAAGTGAAACTTTTGGCCTTAGTTCAGTGATGTCTTCTTTCTAACCATCAGTTAGACAAAATTACTCCTTTCAGTAGGTAAATGTGAGAAACTGGGAATAAACAGCTGCCTTGCTGTCTTCTGTCGGCCTACACACACACTGCCTATAAAGTGTAGTACAGTATGTAGTTCATGTAGTTCGTATTTTAGCTGGGAGCAACTGTTTGAATTTAAACACATCTTGATGGATTCTTACAAACATGCAACTTTCACTTAACAAGGCATTCATTTATCGTGTGGATTGCTTGTTGATTTTTGTGATGTTTTTATCAGCTGTTTGGACTCTCATTCTGACGGCACCCATTCACTGCAGAGGATCCATTGGTGAGACAGTGATGTAACACAAAATTTCTTCAAATCTGCTCCAGTGAAGCTCTTAAGAGGGTGCAGGCCTGAGGGTGAGTACATTTTCAGCAAATATTCATTTTTGGATGATCTACAAATGCCTAAATTAGCATTTAAAATAATTTATTGTTGTTGTCAGAATTTATTTTTAAATTAATTGTTTAATTGAATTACTTTTCAATTTTATTTTTAATTAATTCAGACAAAGTAGTATCAGATTTTAATATCAACCATTTATCAGTTATCATTATTTGTGCATATCTATCTTATCTATTGTAAATGAAATGCAAATATATTATCATAATCAACATCTTGACTCATTTGCCATTTTGAAAAAATAAATAAATAAAAATTCAGAGCTTCATGCAATAAATTCTGGGATTGTCTAAGATGCATTTGTACAGTTGTTAAAAAAAATAATGTAAATTATTGTATAAACTTGTTGACACTGCTGTATTTTCTTTTGCTATTGGAGCAAATGAGAACCCCCAAAAATATTTGTTGTACTTTCAATTTACTAGAAGTTTAACTATGACAACTTATGCTTTTGAGAATCATGGAAATATGAAAAAGATCAGTTTTTATAGAAGGCAGCAACAGCCTTTGCATGCATTTGATGCTTTTTACATAAGCTGCTATAAGTATATTTTAAAATGTCAGTATTTTAGGAATGAATCTCATCAACTTGCCTAAAAGATCTCTATTTTAAAGTATAATGCTTTAATCGGGCCAGTGCTGAATCTTTGGGTGTTTGGAAGTGGGCCCCACACTCCTGTCCCCCCTGGAGAGCTGGGTGAGTGCTTTAAATGGGTCTGGCCCACTTCAAAATCCCTTTGAACTGCCTGAAGTCTGGCTCTCTCTGATACTGCCGGGGTTTTGAAGTTTTGATTTATAACTGATTAACCTTTTGGATTTTGCCAGAAATACTAAAAATGACAGACATGTACATGAATCCACACATACACCATCAGCTTTCTCTTCTTCTGTGTTTCAGACTGGTGTTCTGTCTTACTTGCTCTCTCATTCTCTTTCACTGGTTAGGTTTTTTTTCTGTTCTCTTGTGTTCTTCTTAATAATTCATTCGCCATATTTGCTGGATGCTTCTGTCTCTGTACAGCATGCATACACACACTCTCCTACAACGTACCTTTAATTAAAATAATTGAATTTTCAGGTTTTATCAATTATTTATGGCTGGTTAAAGGTTTCTCACAAATGCAGCCCATTAGTCCTATAAAGACTTTAAGAGTATTAAATGCAATATCGTTCCAGTTCAGTGGTTATGACGAGAAGACCTCTGTAGCTCAGGGCAAACTCCTGCATAACACAACACTGACAGAGAGAGAGAGAGAGAATGAAGGGATAGAGAGAGAAGAGAGAAAGGAGAGATGTGATAGTGGTCTGTTGATAGTGATCCGAATTTTAACAGCAGATGACAAACAGTTGCCCATCTGCCCATATAAAACTGGATTCTCTCCAGGGACCCAAAAGAGAGAAGCAAGTGAGAGAGAGTATATGTTTATGGAAACAGTACGATATCACTATTTTGGCACATTTTGTGTTATTCTTCATTTTTAGTTGACTAAATAACAGTTTTTGTCATACCAATAAAGCACATTAAAATTGAAATTGCAAAAAACTCCAAAACAAAACAAAAAACAAGAGATTACAAAACAAAAAACTTACATTTAGTGTTATCTTTCATCTTTATTTGACTAAAATCAGTGAATCCTAATTTGACTAAATTAATTCAACTACTGTAAATCAATTAATGTTACCTTTTTAATTTATTCCCATTTAAAAATTTGTTAATTTCAACTTTTGTTTGTTTACTCTCTCACTGTTATAGTTTATTATTTTTAATATATTCTATTTTTAGTATTATAAATATTTATATTACTATATATTTTAACATTTTTTATTTCATATTCTTTTTTAAAGTTTTTGTCATACCAATAAAAATTGAATTAGAAAAAAGGTGAAAAACAAAACAAAAACAAAAACAGAAGAGAGGAAGAAACAAAAATGTCAATGATCGAGAGACAAAAATTCACTCATAAATCTTCAGCTGTCATGTGCATTGTCTTCTTAACCAATCAACACGTCACTTTCACCCAGAGTTCAGCTTGACCTCTCAGTGCGTGATGTCATGGCAGCAGCAGGTCATGGAGTCACTATGATCTCTCGTCCAATGGGAGTTTAGCGCATGACACATGTACATGATCTCATCCATACAACAGTTCCATATGGATCTGTTATTTCTGCATCTGCGTCCATTACAAAAGCAGGATAGCTGTCTGTGTAGCCTCAGAGATGTGACCAGAGATGAGGTGTAAGTTTTAAACGTGTGTGTGTGTGTGTGTGTGTGCTGTCACACAGTCTGAAGCAGAACATATGACAATAGATCTCTTAATGAGATAGTATGTGTGTGTGTGTGTGTGTGTGTCTCCCGAAACAGTTATAGCTGATTGAGGGGGAGGGTCTCAAGAGAGCTGAGGGGGGCCTGATTTGACCCCAGGGGTCGTGTCTCCCCACTAGACCTCATTTCATTTCATTTTTACTGATAAAAAGACTCTCTCTTCTTTCTTTCTGACTTACACACATATTCATTAAAGATCTGCCAAGCTATGAAATGTTACTGAAAATAGTTCTATTATCATGCTTCTTATCTTTTTAAGCGCAGACAGTAGGGCTCATTCCTGAACACATGCACACCCTTAAATTAATATTCTGGGTTAAATACAAGTTAAGCTCTATTGACATTAGAATAGACAACAATTTTGACTAATAATGCAATTCCTGTGGAAGTCTATGAGGCAAACACATGATTGTTACATAGACTTTGACACTGAAAGTGCATTTCTGTGATTTTTTTAAATTTTTTTTTTACATTAGGCCTGCTATTCAAAAATTTGGGGTCAGTTAGATTTTTTTAAAAGAAATGAATGTTTATTCAGCAAGGATGCATTAAATTGATCAATGTCACTGAAGAATTTTACATTATTACAAAAAAATAAATAAATAAATAAATAAACGCTGTTCTTTTGAATTTTCTATTCATCAAAGAATGTTTCATAAGGATTTCAACAAAAATATTAGGCAGTACAACTGTTTTCCAAATTGATAATAATAAGAAATGTTTCTTGAGGACCAAATAAGCATATTAAAATGATTTCTGAAGGATCATGTGACACTGAAGACTGGAGTAATGATTGCTGAAAATTAAGCATTGCCATCAGAGGAATAAATTACATTTTAAAATATATTCCAATAGAAAATGGTTATATTAAATTGTACTAGTATTTCACAATATTAATGTTTTATTAAATAAATGCAGTAATATGAAATATTATTATTTATTTATTAATTTATTTATTTTGGTGTCTCTGTGTGTGTGTATGTGTGAGCAAATAAATGCAGCCTTGCTGAGATAAGAGACTTCTTTTGAAAAACAACAACTTTTGTATGGTAGTGTATTTGATATTATTTTTGACAAACAAAAAGTCAAAATCATTTTTCATGGTAATCAATAACACATGCAGAGATTAGATAGTATACAATGGACCAGTAATTACTGCAAATTACCTTAGTTTTCATGCTTTGACTGAGATACTGTTCATCTATCGGAGTTTTTATGCTGATTAAATTCCATTTTAAAATAAATACAGTATATGAGACTAAATACATGTTAGTCTATACTGTTATACTGTCTATAGCTAAGCAACTATTTGGAGTCACAAATGCAAATGTGCCAGTGAGTTGCAAAATTCTTTAAGACAGATAGTCAAGTCTGAGTGAAAACATTTACTAAGGCAACACAAGACCAAACTACACTGCGTATTAACAACACGAGACATAATAAAAATCACGGCACACATTAAACTCAAAACATAACCTCAAAATGTCACAACACAGAATGATCACGCAACACAATGACAGATATCAAACCGCACCATAAAGCCAAACAATACAGAAGATGCTGCCAGATGAGATGATTCTTGACTGCACTACAGCTACAGGAAACCAAACCCACTTTAAAAGCTACAAATGTAATGAGATCTGATTATTCTGCTGCACTTCCTGGGGTCATATAGACATGGAAAACTCGATCTACTTGTTTTCAAATGTTGAGAATCAATTTTTCACACTTGGCAGACATGATTGGAAGCGTTTAGTGTTTGGAAAAGTGGAAGACATCAATGATGTACTGGAAGGGGAAGTTACTTTGTGGTGGGATGCCATTTAGTTACTCTCTTCTTTTTCTCTTTCCATCTAACAATCTCTTCCCACCCTTTATCACACCCTTCTGCAACTCTTTCTCTCTCTCTCTCACACCCCTCCCCCCGCCATCTCTCTCTTTCTGATCCATTTTTCATGCTTCAATCTATTTTCTCTCCTCCATTTGCAATGGTTTACTGTAACTTGTCCCCCTCCCCGTCCCATTCTGTGAGTGCATTACGAGATTCTCTCTCTCTTTC
>JAFVLL020020729.1:0-20908 GCA_021397915.2 Tor tambroides | reverse complement strand
ACGGCTGCCCCTAACAGTCGTGATTTAATAATCGCATCGATATCATAGCCCTGCATCATAAAAAAATTCTTTTGACTTGCATAAAAAGGCTTAATATTACCTGCTATTTGAAAGTGCTGAGTTCAAAAATTTCAATAACAATTTTCCATCACATACAGTTTTTGTCACAGGATAAGAATTTTAATTACTAATTAAAGTTATGTATCAGTTTAATGTACTTATTAAAATAACAACAACATTCAAATGTCAGAAGTTTAATTTAACTTACGGTCTGCAAAGGAGTGGAAAAATATGTTCAAATACTGACTATAAATGTCAAAGAACTTTACATAAACACTAGTTCACTACATAAATAAGTTTTTTTCACAAAATCTTTTGTTTGGATGTAGTAAAACACCCACAGATGTCGCTGAAAACATCTGGGTCATGTTTGCGTTTTCTTCTGTCAGTGGTCTTAATTCTAACCTTGAAATCAGCATTAGGCATGAAATAATCTCTTCACAATCATTCATGCATGTGAAAATCAGCTGAGAATTGAACAAACGGTTCTAACCCGGCTAAGGCATCTTGTCTTTATGGCAGATTTTCAGGTGGTTAAGACATAATACAAGACTTCTTCAACTTACAAATGTTGTTGAAAGAAAAATGCTTTTGCATGCTAGAGCAAAATAGCCTCTATTTCTAGAATTAGCACCCAAAAACAGTATTGGATTTCATTCAGCAAAAATGAAGCAGAGGGGGAATTTTTGAGCAAAATAATTGTAATTATGAGTTGTGTGACAGGATCCTTGGAACACAGCTGGTGTGTCCTACAGATGAAGGATTCCAGTGGTACGCCACACCAGCTCATGCGTCCATCCCCTCCAGTGGCGGCCAGAGCAAAGAGAAAACTAATGAGTGAGTCATCTGCGGGGTTTGTGTGTGTATGAAATCTTAGTGTTCTGTAAAGCCTATTTTTCATGTCACTCTGTGTGTGTGTGTGGCAGGTTGTGTGTGCAGGGTCGGAGGGCAGTTTTGTGTCGGCCCTCTGTCGAGGTGACCCACCCTTGTGTCGCGCCCAGTAGTAACAATGGAGATGAGTTTCCCAGGGTAATCGAGGCTGAGGGGCTGATAGAAGAGTATCTCGCCTTCGACTGCAGGGACCTGTGAGTTTGTGTGCGTGCTTGTGTGTGTGTGTGACAGATGGGAGTTAAACATCATTTATCTGATATTTTTCTGTGATTTTTGTAGATAAATAGCTTGTGTGTGTATCTAGGGATGAGGAATGGGAACGTGAGTATGTGAACAGACGGCGGAGGCGCTGGCTGCCCCCTGTCTCGCCTTATCGCTGTCGTCGGGAGGCGGTGCTTGATCTGCTGTTTGATGACGTGTGGCGTGAGCTCATTGGCTGGATGGAGGAGCTTGTACGTAGGCATTGGGAGGGTTTTGTGTCAGGTAGGATGAATTTTCAAATACTTGTATAAATGTGATGGATATTTTGGTTTATGTTTAGCAACATTGGAACCGGAATACTAAGACTACCGTTCAAAAGTTTGCGGTCTGTAACATTTTTTAATGTTTTTGAAAGAAGTCTCTTATTCTCACCAAGGCTGCATTTAAAAATACAGTAAAAACAGTAATATTGTGAAATATTACAATTTCAAAATAATCTTTTCCTATTTGAATATATTTTAAAAGTTAATTTATTCCTGTGATGGCAAAGATGAATTTTCAGAAGCCATTACTCCAGTCTTTAGCATCACATGATCCTTCAGAAATCATTCTTATATGCTTATTTCTTATTATTAGCAATGTTGAAAATAGTTGCTGCTTTCTTGTTAATATTGTAATTTTTTTGTTTATTTTGTCAGGATTCTTTGATGAATAGAAAGTTCAAAAGAACAGCATTTTTATGGTTTTTGTAACAGTATAAAAATCTTTATGACTTTCAATCAATTTAATGCATCCTTTTTGAATTTTTTTTTTTTTTTAAATTCTTTAAAAAAATGCACTGACCCAAAATTTTCGAATGGTAATAATGTATGTTTAGCAACACTGAAATAATATGAATGCAGATTTTAATCTGGTTGTGGCAGTGAGGTTAAAGCATTTACATAATGCTTACATAATCGAAATATTAACAAGTTCTGATTGATATGTTGAAATATTCTTGTACATGAAACAATATATAGGAGATAATGCACACGATCAGGACATCACCCTGAAGGAGTTAATTTTGATCAAAGACTGTACATTGTACTAAAAATTGCCCTTCTTATTAGAAAGCTCACCAAGTAATTTAAGAAATGAAATACTGATTTGAGGTGAATTTATATAATGTGAAAGGAGAATGCAGTAATATGAGAATTATACAGTTTAATTATTCAAAACAGTTTTCAAAGCAGTGTGTTGCGTTTGGCTGAATCAAGTATTTCAGAGGTTATGGTGAAGAATAATCTCTCTGAACATCTCTGTCTATCAGATGATGAGAAGAATGCCGTGGCCCTCAGCCCTGCCTGCCCTGATACCCAGAATCCTTTTCTGCTGCTGTCCAGTGTCTCAACAGTGCTTCCTCCACTGTCACAGACCAGAACACAACAGCTTGCAGCCAGCTTGCAGGCTCAGGTTAGTCAGCCGCTTGTAGAACAGAAGGGTTCCTCCTTTTCTCTCTGTGGCAGATGGATGCAACATTGATTTAATCTGAAATCCCGTATCACTGATTTCAGATATTTGTAACCCTCCCATCCCCTACCATCTGCTTGATGATAGCCTCCAAAATATTTAAACAACAGGATTCCCACGATATTGGAAAAAAGTCATTGAGAATCTAAAATAATCTTGACATTTCTGTAGTGAATGGGTTGTTGACATGAAAAACTTATGGGAAGTTGCAGTATTGCATCCAAAACTATTTGGCTTTTTTACATAATGCATGCAATATTAATTGTGATAACTTGGAATTTTTTGTACTTTTAAAAATGTATTTGCCACACTACAGTACGATTTAAAATGAACTCTTGAAGGGGAAAAAAAAATGAATACAATTTTGAAATACCCAGAACCACATAACGCACCTTATTCATTAATGAAATTAAAAATAAATAAGTAAACAAAACATGGACATGCTTTGCTCTAAAATATTTAATTGGCTAGAATTTGCATTATATTTATAAAATTCTTATTTTAAAAAACTTTACCCAGAAATGATGAACAACTGTAAAAGTCATAGAAATGAATTTATCTGAAGCTGTGGGAATTCTGTATATATGCTTAGTCATTGTGGAGAGATCTTCACTGCTTTGTGTCCTCTCTGTCTTTACACATGTACATACTCAAAAATACACACAAATGCTGTATTTCACTGCTGTCAGCATTTGTCTTTTCAGCTTATTTCCCAGGCTTTTGATTCATTAACTTTTTACCTCCTTTTTTCTGTGTTTTCCTCTGTGTCCCTGTTTCTGCCTTTCTATCCAATCATCCATCTGTCATCTGTATTCTTCCTTTCTCTTTCTATACCTCTCTATTTCTATGCTTTCCCTTCATTTTCTTTCCAAAGAGCTCAAAGTCATGGGGTTCAAAGCACAAGTCAAGACGGAAATCCAAAAAGCAGAGAAAGTCATCGACTGTATGTAACTCTACCCTGATAGAAACACTTAAACAGAGAGGGCGAGCAAGAGAGTGTTTCTGTCTGCGGACCAGTTTCTCTCTCTTTCTCCTTAACTTCAACACTCATCTTTGTTTTTTAACACACAACTCGCTGGCCACTTTTTTAACATCCTTTTTTAACTGCCTGACTTTATTTTAAGCTTGCTTTCATTTTTAATCTTACGGAGGCGTTTATAATGCTTGTTTGCACTTTAGTTTTGATTCTATACTCTTTTTTTTGTTTTTGTTTTTTTGTCTGTTTTACACGTCATCGCATGCTGTACAGATGATGGATGTCAGATGCTTTGAATGCCGCCATCTGTTTTTTGTTTTTTTTAAATCACTGAGATATACAGACTTGTGCATTACAGGACAATAAAATTAAAACATGAATTTGCTTAACTTTTTCCCTTTCCTGCTTCTCTCTGTCTCTATTCCCACAGACCAGTCGAGTACCTGTAGGGGCGGCGGTTGCTCATCACAATCTCAATGACCTCATTATGATACATGGCATTCCACTGCAGCAAAGGAACCAGGGAACACTGGACCGAATTGCTCAGTATGAACACCACAGAAGAACCTTTACTGTGTATATTTAACACTGTAGTTTAGTGTTCTGATATTGCAGGGATTGATCCAAACTAGAGGTCAGCTGATATAGTATTGTGCCTGTACAGACAACAAGGTATAGGAGAAAGCCCTCTAGTGCCGCCCATATGAAAAAAAAACAAAAAACAACCGAACATACAATATCCAGGATATATTCCAAAAGCTGGATATTCCAAGAGTTGTTTTATGTTTCTTAATAATACAGTAAATGAAACCTTTTAAAAATAAATTGATTGGCCTCTAAAAATTTTTGAAAAGTTCTAACAATATAAAAACATTTTGTGAGTTTTTTTATTTTTAAATAAATACACTATTGTTCACTATTATTAATTTTTAAGGTTTTTGAAAGAAGTCTCTTATACTCACCAAGGCTGCATTTATTTGATCAAAAATACAGTAATACTGTGAAATAATATTGTTTTTTATTTTAATGTATTTTTATAGAAAGTTAAAAAAAAATAGAAAATTCAATTTTTTAACCAATTTATTACAAGAACCAGCTTATATTTGTTTGTGTATCAGACTACAGTGGTTGTATCGTTTGTTTTTGTGTGCAACCAGCAAAGACAACACAATTGAAAAAATGTATCGTCTTTATGTTGTTTTGCAGTATTTAGTCTTTTTATTCAGACCACAGACTCTGGCAGAACATCAGTTCTTTTTATGTGCTTCCATTTCCAACTTTTGTATCTCCATAGTTTTTTTTAAATGAATCACACTATCTTTCAATAATCCTCTCTCTATTTTTCTGACCGTAGGGACTCCGAGGAGAAAGTGTCTCATCGTCCCGGCTCTAGTGTCATTCCCACCGGTAAACCTCGGCCTCGTCGTGCACTGGAGCAAAGCACCTCCTCTTTGACCCGCCCCCCTCAGTCGGCACGGCGACGGAACCCGCCCCCTCGTACTCTAATGCCATTGACGTCCAGTGTAACACAGCCCATCACGGCTGGCTCCATGGAAGAGGTGGTTAGAGGCACAAGATTGTAAGAGCACCATTCATTTCAACTCCTGTGCACTTTTGTTTCCCAAAAAGTGATTCTCTTGCAGAAGTGTGTGTCCGTGTGTGTTTTAGGACGACCGCCAGTGATCGTTTGGCCTCACCTCCAATGCCTCTCAGTAGAAACACACTCCTTCCCCCCATTGGCACAGGAGATGCAGACCACACATACTCTGGACAGCACTCACGGCTTATGCAGGTGCTTTTAATGTAACACACACAAGCAGACATTATTAAGTTGTTTAGTTTTTCATGTGATGGGTTATCAATATTTTTAGTTGTTTCTGAAATGAAAAAAATACCTAAATTGTGTATATCTGCTAAAAAATCATTTTGTTTAGAAGTACATACACTACTGTTTAAATGTTTGTAGTCAATAAGTGTTTCTTTATTGTTTTTGAAAGAAGTCTCTTATTAATAATTCATTTATTTGATGAAAAATACAGTAAAAACAGCCATTTTGTGAAATATTATTAATTTTTAAATGAACTATTTTCTATTTGAATATATTTTAAATGTAATTTATGCCTGTGGTGGCAAAAACGTTTCACTGGTAGTGTATATTTATATACTGTATGAGAAATGAGAATATGCATAAATGTAATTTAAATATAAATGTAAGTTTATGTATTATTTTATGTCAGTTAAAGTTTATTTTATTTCATGTAACAAAAATGTTTTTTTTTTATGGTTTTAGTTTTAGTTAACTATGATAACTCTGGTAAACATGTGTTTGTAGAAGCAGAGAGGCTCCTCGAGTCGTGCACACAGTGCAGTGACCGACGAGAGTGTCAGTCTGCAGCCCAGAGACAAACTGCACCTGCTGGATGTGTTTTCCAGACCCAACACCACACACACCTTTAGGGTGAATCTTTCCCGCATATTTGTATATATTACATAAACTGTTTGTATTTATGGGTGTATTGATCATGGCAAAACTTTCTTTGCAGTCAGACACCCCTTATCGCCGTTCATTCACTGGAATAGACAACATCGGGCAGGGACGACCTGGCAGAGCGTCTGTTGGTGTGGGTGGGTGCATACAAACACGCATCAGACTTGTAGATGAACATTATAATTCTGTAAATTGTCCCACTGACTGTGTTTGGATGTGTGGGTGCAGATTCTTTGGGAATTGGTGTGACTGGAATCAGTTTGGGCATCAGCAGCTCCTCCTTCGTAGACTCATTTTCCCATCATCCTCTTGGCCACTTCCCCATTGAGCATGAGGAGGAGCCAGATGCAAAAGCTCCACCCCCAGGTCAGTGAAAATTAGTTTGTTTTAATTGGCTTTTTTGCATTATTTTTATATATATAAATAAAAGTAACAAAATAATTAATGTACAGAAAAACATAATAGTATTTTTGTTATTATAAACTATGGTAGATTTGTATTTCTTGAAGGAAACACTAGTACTTGCAAGGCAGGTTTTTGCTAAACTTCGGTTGTAGGTTTTTGATCTATGTAAACTTTGTTTGCATTGTAAACGTGGCTATAATTAGTTAAATAGATATAAGAAAGAAAACTCACAATGGCAATTAAATATGCAAATACACTGCTGTTCAAAAGTTTTGGTTCAGTAAAATTTAATTTATGTTTTGGAAAGAAGTCTCTTATGGTCACCAAGGTTGCATTTATTTGATCCAAAATACAGGGAAAAAAACAATTTAAAATAAATATTTTCTCTATTTGAATATATTTTAAAATGTCATTTATTCCTATGATGGCAAAGCTGAATTTTCAGCACCCATTACAGTACTTCAGTCTTCAGTGTTACATTGTCAACAATTGTGCTGCTTAATATTTTGTGGAAACTGTGATTTTCATCAAAGAACAGCATTTATTTGAAATAGAAACATTTTGTAAGAGTTTTAAAGTGTTTACTGTCAATTTTGATCAGTTTAATGCACCCTTGCTAAATAAAAGTATTCATACTGATCCCAATAAAAACATACTGACTGAACTTTTGAAGATAATGTTAATGCAAGAAAGCAGCCCAATAGCAATTCAGCATGCTAGTGCTTTCAGTTAGATTTTAAATTATGAATATTTATAAAAACAAATTAGCATAACAAATCTGAAATTAAGTTTGTTTGAGCTGAATTAATTGCATAAGAAAAATATAATAGAAATATCAGAAGCCTTGCAAGCACTGTAATAAGATTTATATGCTTGGACTCCTCAGATTTGGCCCTTCTTAGTATTTTATATTTATGAATATTACATAATTTTTTTTACTTTAAGAATAATGATGAAAGAGTGAAATGTAGAAAGGAAGTCATTTCTTATTCTGATTTATTATCAATTTATTATTTAACATCTATGATTAATCATTAAGTACCATGCTCTAACTAAAATGTCTGGGTGCTAAAAGTCTAAACTTTTTCTTAAGATGGAACTTCCTAAACCTTACACAGATCTCACAGGAAATATTCCCTACAGACTTGCAGTACGTTTTGTACTGCAAATACCCTGAGTTTGCATTTAGAAACTCATCTTGTGTATATATAAGATACTGACATGATCGGATTTAGCATAAAATGTAAATCATTTTGGTGAGAAAGCAACCACTAGGAATATAAATGCATAAACATAGTGTTCACACTTTGTCTCTCTCTCTCTCTATCACTACACCTAGTGTCTGTCCCAGCACGTTCCCACAGCAGAGGCGGTTCGACGGCACGCAGTAGCAGACCAGGGCTTTAACACAAACACACAAACACACACATACAATCTCCATCACCTTGAACCAAACTCACCTCAGCACTGACGCAACTTTTCTTCAGTACTGACAGACGCTTTATACGTCTGCCGGACTTTTGTATGACATGCCGTTTGGGCGTGGACTTTATTTATGACCGCTGTTGTTATTATTAGTAGTATTGTTATTCATGTTGTTGTTTGAAATTTTCTAAAACCTTATTTTTGTATATTGGACTATTCAGCTTCATACGGCTGCCAAATACAGGAAACTGTCTTTCCCTTACATCTGTAGATGTACTGTACATGCTGTACTGTATGGAGTAACAACTTTTGGTTTTCCCTAAACACGGCTCTATGAAGCCTACATGGAGTTTCTATGCAGGTTCATTCAGGCAGGGTATTTAAATTGCCTCATCAGAGTGTTCAGGACCCTATTGGATCATGGAACCTGCTATAGAAGATACTATCTATATCCTAGACGGATGTTCCATTGTGATGCAATTCCAACAGTTTCATCCACGATCATGGACAATAGGTGTGTAAGAATTCTTTTTATTGAGATTATGAAGAGTCCAAAGGGTTGTAACCCTTTGTATCATGATTCCGTGATCATGTACTGTTCAATAACGTTATAACATTCAAACTGACTCCAAGGTCTTATTCAGTGTAGAGCCACCATGACCCTGTTTTTCAGAGGGAAACACTAATACACTGAAATTCTGGAAGTACACCTGCAATACGACAGCGGGCCGGTACAATAGTACAGCCTATGTAATAACGGATGAAAAGAGGATTTAAAGTTTCAAGTTTCTTATTTTAAAACAATTTATTATTCAGAAAATAAGCCTTTGTGATTGAGCCTTAGTCCCGTGAGCCATACAGAGCTTGGCGACGGACAGGATGGTGTTTATTTATTAATTATTACTTGTATAAATAGAAACACACACAAAGACTGCAGAGTTCAGGGTTTGTTCAAATAAGCGTACTGTAAAAATCTTCTCTTTTTTTGTCGACATTAAGTGGATTTTACAGGAATATTATAGGGAAATCTTTCATTTAGACTTTTAAATGGCCATTTGGTTTCTTTGGTGCCAGGAAATCCTTAAATATTTAACACTGACTGGTAAATGTTACTGGCAGATATTGAATGTGGCTCTTACAGGTTTGTAATGTTTATGTGGCAGCTTCACTGTAACAGCATTTATTGAAATCGTACCGACTCTAACTGAACATTTGCATTTCTCCGATTTGATTAACGTGTTGATCTCAGTGAGTGAGTATTGCTTTTAATCGACTTTTTTCCTATCTGGAGAGTAACTAAGCTCAGCGCATGTATTATGAGTGTACAGGCCATCATAATGTTTGATGATCAGAGAGATGGATTCCTCTACAGCCATACCGAAGGGACGTCACGGGAAGACGTCTCTTCGTACCCCAGCCTAACGCCTCCGCCTCTAAGACAGATCCAGCTATTCTTCACTCAGCTCGGCAAGGACAATCTAGAGTTGCAGAAGTTGTAGCCATATTTGACTTCTAGAGTTTCTTTGTCATTTGACAGAGATTTCTAGAGATCCAGTAGACATTCTGCTGTCTGACCACAGAGTTTCATTGCTGCTGATTTGAGTGGGCAGATTTCAAGAGCCATGTCACCTGGATCAACAGACCATGCTGGTCTTTTAAACACGGATGCAGATCTTTTGCAAGCGGACATGTTTGGTGTGTGGAAATAATGGTTTATCTACTCTAAATCTGGTGGAGATGACAGTGCTGGATGGGAGTGTGTGTGACTGTGTGTGCGCATGTGTGTGTGGAGGTGACAGCTCTTGGCAGGTGTAGCACTGCTGTATCTAAGATTCCCCCTTAATGTTTACCTCTGTAACATAAATGAGAATGGCAATTGAAAAATAAAGGTAATTATTTGAATAATATGGTGTTTTTCTTTTGGTCTTTGACACTGTAACAGTACAGTACATTCATGTGTTTGTATCTCAGTAACTATATAGCTCTGAGTCAACTTCAGTTGTTGGTTTCAAATACCTAGTTCAAAACTGTGAAATTAGAGTAATATTCGTGATTCTATCCTCATCATATTTTATATATTTTTGCTATAGCTGTTGGATAAACCATCAAACATTAAAACCTCAATTGCCTATATTATAAATTTAAACAATTCATAAATTATGAATAATATTTGTTGACTGTAACAAGGTTTTGATGATTATTCTGATATTTTTGGTTTGATAATATTTTTTGCTGAATTAAATTAAGCAACAGTAAGTTGACAGGGAATTTTTGCAGTTTTCTCATTTTAGAGAAAGGCTGTGAAAGAATTATGAGAGTATAAAATGGACATTCAACCTCATTAAACCAATTGCACACACATTTTTATTAATAAATAAGACTTGTTTCAGTCGACTTAAAGGGATAGTTTACCAAAAAAATCTAAAAAAAAAAAAAAATCTTTTGTGTTACACTTTATTTTATGGTGTCCTTGTTGCAGTGTAATTATATATTTAAGTACTGACTAATATTAATTAACTACATGTACTTACTATAAGGTTAGGGTTACTTGCATGTAATTATGCATAATTTATTGTTATTATAATATGTAACGTGTAACAAGGACACCTTAAAATAAAGTGTTACAACCTACTGTCATAATGATCTAACCTGTAGAAATGGCCACTAAACAAATCTTTTTAGCGATTGACAATTCTAGTCACCACATCAAAATCCCCACCACAACTGTTTTTGGGACATGATTCAGCAGCCGTTCAGGGTTTGTTCCTCATTCGGACGGCAGAGGGAGCCACTGGGGCATTTTTGATGTCTGTGGGACTGCAGCATCCAAAGTTCGTCGTAAATATTTTTTAATATTTTATAAGACACCACCATATCTGTTTATTATTTGTATAAAAAGTATTATTAGTACTAAGACTTTATTATTGTTACAGTGGTAATGGCTGTGTGCCTTTTTGCTACTAATATCTCTACACACTGAATTGCTTTCACATGTATAACCTGAATTCAATCCATTTTATATTCAGGAACATAAACAGTCATTGCCCTTGATGAATGTCAAAGCATGAAACATCTACAGATCATTTTCATGTCTGGTTGGTAACTGTTTTTATTAGTGCGCAGAAGCGCAGCACAACAATCACATCACAGACAACGAAGCGAACTGCTAACTCGTTTTTCCCTGCTGCATGCTTTAGCAGAGCATAATCAACACACTGACTTCACATGGCTCTTTCGCTCTCTCTCGCCCCTCCCTCACTTGGTGTCTTTCTCTGATACTGGTGGCAGATAGAGAGATCTGATACAGCTCTGGTTAGCACTGGTGCTCAAAGCCCTCAGGCTGTTTCTCTTGCATATTTTGGCACAGTCCTCTTTTGTGTAAGAGATGAGAGAGTTTCTGTTATTTAGACACTCAATACTGTATAATTAACAACAGAGACGGCATCACACACAACAACAACACAAACAGTAACACGGGAACATTGTAAAGTAAATTAGTTTTTGCTGGTGTGAGTTTGGTCTCACGTGTCTTGGTATTTGTGTGTCTGTGTGTTGGCATATTAATGTGTTTATGTTAGGGATGCACGATATTGGGTTTTTGCCGATATCCGATATGCCGATATTTTTTTAACTCATTTTGGCCGATACCGATACCGATACCGATATATTTCCTTTTGTTTGGAAACAACACCAAGTCTCTCCTGTGCAGAAATTTTAAGCAAAATATTTTTAATTTAGGTTAGTTTTTAACAAGAACTTGTTAGAATTAAATAAACAATAATGAAGTTTTTTTGACAGCACATTGAAGCTTTGAAAATAACCATATCAATCGCTGCATTTTTTTCCCCAGAAAGATGCAGTATTAGAGCCCGACTTTTTTACGTCCCCAGAGGGCCGGGCTTCGGGCCAATTTTCACGTCAGTTCAGACGCGGGCCGGGCCTCGGGCCTGTTTTAGGCTTCTCCTTATTTTTATATTTTAGATATCCATCAATTAGTGATGAAAAAAAAATTGGCGCGCTGGTGGAAACACCACGGGTCCATGCTCGACGGAGTTTAGTGTCCTGCAGCAGCAGCGAGTACCGTCAGCGCAGCTGAAGAGTTCTGCGTTCAAATACACGCAATAAAGCTTGCCGTAAAGCCCCAGCAAAAGTAATTACCATGAATGTGTCTGGGGGAAATAGTAAGGAGATATTTGAATTATTTACTAATAAACTAGTGTTTTCTGTGTCAGTGACGCAAAGATGAAGATGATGATCCTAACTCGCCGTCTCCTCATTAGATGCGCCTTAGAGAGAAGTGCACGGATTATGATTATAATGAAAGAGTTTTTGTTTTCGATTTGATTTATTTCGTTAAGTAGTAATTTAAAGCTTTCTATAGATATATTTATCATGTCTGTGAGGCATATATATTTGCTGACTTTCGGTTCTTTTTGTGAATTCAAGCGCTCCTGTTCAAGACGAGACGGCAAGAAAGCGCATCATTGTTTTCTTTATTTTATTAAGAACGTTTTGTTGATATTGTGAGTGCACACAAATAAAAGTAGACCCTTTACAGTTCCGAATGATGTATTACTCTTACCTTTGAGCAAAAATGACGGCGTAGGCCTATTTTAAGTTGTTTCCATTGAAAAAAATGCAATTGATTGCGCTGGTGCCTCCATGTAGAGGTCTGCATTCCCGCGACCAGATTTCTTGCGACGCGGGATTAAATTCCCGAATAAAACGCGGCAGCGGTCGGTAACTCTGGTGCAATTTGAACAGGAGCGGGCGGTCTAACAATATTCCGTTCCCGACGTCCTTTCAGAACAGCCTATCTGCGCTTTATTTAAGCACCGGTACAGACTGCACTTGGACTGTTATGCAAGCGCTGCACGCATGACCAGTTTATTTGCGGGGTCTGTGCGTAGCATGTGCATAACGAGCCTACCAGTGGTGAATATACGGCCGCAGACAGAACAGGTTGTTGAGTGACAGAGCAGAATAAAGATGGAGCAAAGTGTGGATGCGCTGTCCTTGAAGAACGTTCAACTCGGTTTTGTTTATATTTTGCTTAGCCTATAATTTTAAATGACAGATGTCGAATTTATTTATTTATTTATTTTTCTTCTGCGACACTTTTCCTAGGCTACTGTGTTTACAGCAAGATGTTAAACGAATTTAGTATATTGACAAGACGAATAAAATTATAATAGGCCATTTTTGTACACCCTACATTTTTTTCCCTCGTCGACACTTGTTCCTATTGTGTTGTAAATGTTAAAGGAATTGTATCCTGACAAGACGAATAAAAATAAGGAATACAATTTTTGTACATATTTAAATTCTCAGTGACACTTTTTTTCCTACTGTGTTGGCAGGAAAATATTAAACGAATGTCTTAAGACACAATTTTAAGATTTAACATTTGTTGATGGTCTAAAGCAAAAGAGTTGTAAAAATTGATTTTTTTAGAGCTTATGGTTTGTTTAAAAAATAAAAATAATACACATTGATGAATAAATCAGTATATATAAAATTATTTAATGTTTGTGATTTTTTTTTTCATGTAAGCTATAGCTTCTAACTTTTAAATCAAAATATACACAATTTTATGACATCAATTACTGCTTTATTTAATCAGAAACAGTCTAAATGTCATTTGTGTATTTTACTTTTAATCTAATTAGAAGTAGGCCAACAGCGCCCCCTACAAATTGCTTACCGAGCAGGCGTTAGGACCCGGGGGAGGCTGCCGCTGCTCGTGCTATTACTGTCTGTCACACACGGAAAGCGTCATTCTGTACGTGCTTTCACAGATTAAATGCAGCAATACAAAACAGTGAATCTAATCATCATTCAGACTAAACTTTGCTTCAAGAATGAGCCACAGTGCTGACGTGATCTAATCACTAGCACACCCTGAGCACATGTGAGTTAATATCGGCATATCGCGACATATCGGCATAATTTTTCATATCGGCCGATGCCGATATTTACATTTAAAGCCATTATCGGCCGATTCCGATATCAGTCCGATAATATCGTGCATCCCTAGTTTATGTCTTTCAGAATCACGTTCGACCTCCACTGCACCAGATCAAGGCCCCCCATAGTACCCTCTCTGGCCTTACAATGGCTTCCCTGTGGCGTAATATCTCTCTCCATTGAGTCCTTCTCCACTGAGAGCAAGATTGTGAGATGTCCACTCAACATTCACTTCTGGTTCTCACCGTCTTGCTGTGGTACTTAATTGGAAGTCCCCAGCGTCTCATAAGATAAACGTCAAACACATATAGCATCCCTGGTTCCAATTCACCGATCACCGCTGTTGTGACCGCCCGACGTGGGTTCAACTCCTGGAAATACTTACAGAGGACTCTCTCATTGGCAGGACGGGACTCTGGGTCGATGCAACGATCCGTTGAGGTGTGCTTGCTGTCAAGTGGGATTTGCCTCCGATAAACGCAATAGAGGCTCCGCTCTTCGGTCCCCATCCAGGCCAGAGTGACGGAGTTGCAGGTCCTCAACTTGTTGAAAGACTTAATCTGTAGCGTGGCAGGAAACACCGGCACGGCTCGGCGGTGGTACGCCGATGACGCCTGCATTTTGAGACAGAACTTGGAATTGCTGGAATCACCTTTAGGGATCGTCGACGAGGAACCTGGAGCTAAGGCCTGGAGCTGGATGAGGTACGATGGGGCACCATGTAACCATATCTGGGCAAGCTGGTGTCCCACCTCTTGAGACGTCAAAGTCCGTCCTTTACTGGAGACGGTGACCTTGACTTTACTAGTGCCGTTGCAGGTGTGCAAGGTAAGGAGGGCATTTTGTTGCCACCCACGAGGTTTAAATCGGAACTGATCCCCTTGTAGACCACTTGCATCCCCGCTCAGGGTGACCCATTTGACCTGGCTTTCCCGTAAGGATGTGACGGCTGGACGAGCCTCCTCGTGCGTGCGGGTGAAAGTGCCGGTGTAGGCCGCGCTCGTGCCGTTAACCCTGTCCACTATGAAGACGTCAAAGTAGTACTGCGTATCTGGAAGCAGGTCTGAAACCGTGCACACGCTTTCGATGTCCCTGCACACACATCCAGGGTCCTCAAACTTGTCAGCCGTGGATGATTCACGATTCTCGAGGGCATCCGGCTGCCGCCACCACCAGTCTTTTAGCGTCGCCCACACAATCTCCTTGCTTTGTTTGTCCCTCCTCTGTCTCTTCTGCACACTCTGTATCTCCTTTCGGATTCCCTCACGAGCAGCACAAAGACTTCGATAGTTGTGTTTGTGGTTGACTAGGACGCAGTATTCGTGATGCGGCCGGTGACCATCTTTAACAATTATGGATGAGCTCGGAGCCCAGTTTAAGGTGACACTGGTCATGCCTACCCCCAGCGTGTGCACTCTGGGGTCCGGCGGCAGCTCTGGGAAAGCCCCCGAGGGACCAGGACCTTCGTGGAGGTACGCCGATACTTGCGTGTCCTGTTCGTTTGATTTCAGCCGCAGGATGTAGATGGACGCTGGAGCGTAGGCAGGACCGGTGTAGGTGTCTACAGCATTGCCGGTGTAGGTGTAAATCCTAACCTCTCTTCCAGAACCTCTCCACCAAACCTCAGGCATGCTCTTCTTCGAGCTCCCTGCAGAAACGAAGCATTTCAGATCAAAATCAAGCATATTCAAAAGACGGCTCTAATCAAAAAAGAGCTAAAAACATTTGGGTGGCATGCACGGATAAGCCTGTTTTTCATGCAAACCATCATTACTTTTGTCGGCACACTTTTAGAGGGAACGTTTGGTAATCAAAGTGAATAATTTAAAGGTGTAGATGGGGACCCCTGAGTTCACAATCTAAATGATTTATATGTCACTTTATGACTTTATAATGCTGCTTTGCCTGCCAGACTAACTCTTCATTTCAGAACATGCGCATGATTACAAAAGCAGAGTGCAGAAATGCAGTCACCATAAAACTAAATGCAAAATCAAATCATAAGGATTACTTTGGTACTGTTAGACACATGAAGCGATATTAATTAACATAATTACTGCTTTTTCTAGCATCTGTCTAGCGTTATGAGTGAAAAATATTAATTAAATTTATAATGTCAGTTGGTAACACTTTACATTAAGGTTTAATTTGTTAACTTAACATTAGTTAATGCATTACGTATTGTGAACTGGCATTTATTAATATTGATTAATGTTAATTTTACATATACATAGTTTTAACATTTATGTATCATGCACAAATATCAGTTAACAATGAGCAACAGTTTATTTATAATTACAATTAAATGAATAGTTCACCCAAAAATGAGAACTTAATTTACTTGCTCTCATGTCATTTTAAACCTGTTTGACTTTCTTCAAAATATTTTAATGTTCCACATAAATGACATGATGTTGAGTAAATGATAATCGAATTTTCATTAACCTAGATTAATAAATGCAATACATTTTTTCTTTGTAAGCTTACAATACTTAATTCATAAACTAATGTTAACAAACAGACTCTTATTGTAAAGTGTTACTAAAAATTAAAATTAGAAACAGACGTCAATGTTTATCCATCCAGACTGTGCTTGCATATGTTGTATCTCTTTGTTTCTGTTTGAAAATGTTTTTCTTTCTTGTCTTCTCTCTGTCAGGCAAACAGCCTGGAGATTTGGAGATGGATAAGAGGAGAATCTTCTGTCCACAGAGGCCCTAAAGCAACACAACAGCAGTTTTACACCTGCTAATTAAATCAGTGAGCCTCAAGCGACTGCTTCGCTTCTTCATTAAAGCCTCTGAAGGGATGTAACCCGTCCGCCCTTTGGATATAAAATCCCTGAGTTGTCTGTTAGCCCTGGTTAGGTCTATGCCAGCACTCCCCAAACACATACACACTCGTACGTGTTTGTATGCATGCACAAATATACCTTCAAGCAGACAGAGGTCCATGAATAAGCATACATAAACTCACAAACTCACAGTGTGCCGCCTTTGGCGGTTTATCCTTCAGGGTCCGAACAGCCAAGCTCCATTCTATGGGCACTGCACAGGGGCTCACAGTAACGGACAGCAAATCGGCTTTCTTCTTTAGCGTGAAATACAGTCTGGAACACAGATCAGTATCTGTATGTATTAGACACAGCAAATGTGATATGTTTGGTCTAATTATTCATAAGAGCTCTGAAAAAAATCTATTTTTATATTCCATAAGTTAACCATTGATCATAAATTAATCGGTCTAAACAGTCTCCTTTAATATGCACCAAATCGTGTCTCATTGAGAGAATCTAAATCACTCTATTTGTATTCCTCATTTTTTAAACAAAAACATGTACAGTAACTGTGACATAATATCTCTTGAGACTTTGTATCTCACAATGTGGCTATATTTCTTATTTAAAACTTCATATAAAAATAAAATCTTATTTTATTTTTACTCTAAAGCAGAAACAGATGTCCATAAAAGACCCTCTATTGAAATGAAGCTGCAAAACTCTCTTGTTACAAAATCACTGGATTTCTGACATCAGAAACCAAAAGACTTTAACACATGATTGCCCACATTTATGAATAAACGCCATTCAGTCATATTATTATTTCTAAACACCAGAGTAAAGATAAGAGTAAAATATAGGAATTGTACCATGTTCCTTGTTCTGAATATCATTCAGAAGGACCTCAACACTGGAAATGAGTGGCTGAAGTTTTTTTTCAACAAAGTCCCTGACCATTTCAGTACGACCTTTACAGTTTGAGTGACATTTCACTGTATTGTGAACATTTGACATCTATATTGTACCTGCCAGTAAACACACTCTTGAGAAGGCTGTTACTCCTTTCTTATGTGAAGAAGGCATTTATTTTAAAGGAATAGTTTGGCCAAAAATTAAATCTCAATGCCTCAGGGCTTTTTTTGTCCATACAATGGAATTCAATGGGTGCCAAAAGTGTTTGGTTACCAGCATTCTTCAAAATCAATTCTTTTGTGTTTCACAGAAGAAAGAAATGCATACAGTTTTATAACGACTTGTGTGTGAGCAAATGATGACAGAATTTTCATTTTTGGGTGAACTATCCCTTGAATTATAAGGGCCAGAGTGAGGGTTATTAAAAACTAAATGATGACTGTTTTGGAACAAAACGATGCACTAATATTATTTAAAAGGACCTCAGGGAAAAAAAGTTTATGACATGACATGCTGCAGAGCTTCCTTGGGGACTGTCTGACTGCTGTTGTTTGCACAGGTTGATCTGCTAATGAAGGTGAGGAGAAACAAAAGCAATGACTCCAGAATGACTGATCTCTGATAAGCTTCTATCGATCCATCGCCGTCGTTTAGATATGCATCTCCACAAACCCTAATGTTTACAGATCACAGCTGATGCCAGGTGCAGCATCACTGTAGCGTGCGCCGCTCAGGCAGGAAACACATTCACTCCCCCTCCGTGAATAACATCACACTGGGCAGAATCTGGTGAACCTCCCTCGGTTCATTCTGGTAACACCAGCCATTTGGCAACAGCCACTTCCTCTGACCTTGAAACCCTGCTTGTGTGGCTGCCTTCAGTCAATGGTTTTCTGCATCTTCAACTGCTCATTATATCATTGCTATGGAAATAGACATTAGATTTAAGACTCAGCATTTGTTTAATGTGATTTGGATCTCTTATTTGCATGCCGCTGGCACACCGGCGTGGCACATTATCATAATATTGATTTCATTCTTCTGGTAATCAGGTTTAACTTTGACCTTGACAACAAAACAAAGGGTCATGGTTTTAGTTTGAGGGATTACTTGCAGGTACACTTCAGGTGTGTCCATCCCTTGTCCTTTTAATGCAATTTTTAGTAAGAGTTTTGTGTAGAAGGCACAGTTACAATTTTTTAATAGATTAATTCATTTGATTTATGATCAGCAGCTCCTGCCCTGCGGCTGTGCATTCAAACTCATTCTGTTCTTCTCTCTCTTTCTCTCGTTCTCGCGCTCGGTCTGAAGCCTGACACCACCTCTGTTACGGGTGAGGGAGCCGTTCTCACTGTGATTCTCACTGGCTAGTGTTGCTAATGGAAAAAGAAAGCTGCAATTTTAGCTGCTTGAATTCAATTGGTTTGATAGAGAGGAAACTGGGAAATCTTTGGCATGATTTTAAGCTCATTAATATAAGATCAAACAGACAGGAGGAAATAACTGACCCATCATTGATTTCAGAATGTCACGAAAAGAGTTTGTGTTCCTAGTAAAATGTAGCTTAATGTCTTTACTACAGAGAGGTTTCCATTTGTGAGAAAAGATCCTCTGGATCACTTTTTTGCCCCCACACACACACAAAAAAAGAAAGTTATTTTTATTTCAGTTTTAGTCATTTTAATACTTCAACTTATTTCAGTTTTTAATGTATTCATTTTTCTTATTAATTTCCATTTAAGTGTTTTAAGTTCAGGTTTTTCATCTAATATTTATATATGATTTTATTTCAATTATCAAAATAACAAAAAAGTTTTTTTTTTAGTTTTATTTTAGTTAACAACACTGGCAGCTATTTCCATGTACACTGTACAAACTATAAACATTTATACAGTGGAAAACAAGAATATTATAAATATGTGCAATATTTCATAATAATAATATCAACAAATATTTACATTCTATTAAATAAATGCTGAATATTTTTTCTACACCTCCTGGGTGTTTGAAAACCCATTGCTCGAGAGGACAGATATCAGTTGATTGTGATTTTCAGACAAGCCTAGTCCCTGCTAAGTGATCATGCAGTATAGGTGATCTCTCCGGAGGACTGCAATGTTGATTTAAACTCTTCCACTCTTTCTTTGCTTCTCTACTTACTAGTTAGAAGCAGCATACACAATCATTGTTTTTCTTTCATTCTTTTCACTTGACCCATTTTAGTGTACCTGCCTCTTATTGGAAAAATTCTCTATTGTCTTTATTTCCTCCATGTGTGTCTTGTGTGTCTTTTACCTGCGAGTGCGTCCTTTAGGCAGATGTACTGGCGTGACCCTGTTTTCACTCAGCCATGTTGTGGGGTGTAAGGTCACTTCATTTTCAGGTGCCAGGGCATGGGTGCTGCCGGGACTAGAAAAGAGGGCCATGGCCAGGCAGAGACACCAAGAGGGAGCCATCCTCGTCCAACACAAACGGTCGCTCACTTACACTTGCCTGGAAAACAGAAAATGTCAGTTTTAAACAAGAGGTAAGAGCTTTTATAATGATTTTTCTTTCAACAACTTTTGATAGAGTATTTCACTAAAAACCAGAAGGATGATATTAAAGGACAATGATGCTTTTCTTAACTTTTTAATTTTATAGAACTACTGCAGTTTGTTCTCATTTCTTAAAGACACCAACTGCATCTGAATTCCCATACTTAAGTTAGTATATTGTGTACTAAATTTGATTAAGAACTTTAAGGATATTTTTACATGAAGTATGTGCTTGAGATCTGAGCATAAACTATTACATTTGCCATGTTGCACTGTCCTTTGATCTTTATGTTCTTGACCTTTGACCCATGACATACTAACAACAACACTGTTAGAAAAAAATGTGCAAACCTGAGGTATAATTTCTGAGCGAAAAATAATAATTTACCTACACATTGTTACACAAGTACAACAAAAGTTTTTTGACAAATTATCAATTGTAAATCACTTTGGGAAAAAAAAGCTTTAAATGTTTTTGGTATAGCACTTGAAATAAGACATCCATCTCACAGTTGTCTGCCATTTTTGTTTTTAACATTTAGAAACTGATGGTCCACTGGTTCCACACTTCACAATCTTCGCAGAGGCAGTATGTCATTCAGATATTGTTCGCCTACCACTGTTCTACTCATATGACATACTCCCATTTGCATACTATTTATTACAGAAAAACGCATAAGCGTACAGACTGTAGTGAAAAGTTGATTTACCGTATCTTGTCAGTCAGTCCATCTATTTAGATTACAAACGGCTCATGC
>JAFVLL020020728.1:0-22316 GCA_021397915.2 Tor tambroides | reverse complement strand
TGTACAAGACTTTATCCCCCTTTCTGTAAGCATCTTCTTTGGCCTGACGGAGCTGTCTGAGTTTTACAGTGAACCATGGTTTGTCATTGTTGTAGATTAAATGAGTCTTGGTAGGAATGCACATATCCTCACAGAAACTGATATAAGATGTTACAGTCTCTGTGAGCTCGTCCAGATCAGTGGCAGCGGCTTCAAAAACAGTCCAGTCAGTGAGAGAGAAACAGGCTTGTAAATCCCGCTCTGTTTCATTAGTCCATCTTTTAACAGATCTTAATACAGGCTTTCCAGATTTGAGTTTCTGCCTGTACGTCGGTATAAGATGAACTATTCTATAGCACTTTGAACACGCTTTAGCCAAAAGTTGTTGGATAGATGGTAATGTCACTTGAAGGAAAAACAGGAGTAGAAAGATTCCAAATAGATTCTTGTAAATATACATATTTTTATTTTGCTTTCACCAAAAACAGCATAAGTCCCACAATTACACTGCAATATGCTTATCGTGTCTGGAACATTTGAACTATTACACAATTAGTGATATCAATTATGACAAAAGATTTAAATGATTACATTTGAAATAGGAAATATAGATGCATCTTCCACTAGCAGCCCTAACAAAACATACGGCTCTTTCAAAACAATCCCTTTTTCTTCTTAATGTTCTTCTGTTTCCACTGAGGCAAGCTGTCAAACTCTTCTCTGGAGAGTCCAAGTATAGCCTGGAAATCTTCATCAGAGAGATATCTCTAGAATAACATGAAAAGGAGATAGAAAAATTATGATGTAAATGTATGATTTAATCACTATAAGAAGAAGGAGAACTGTGTTAACTCGTATGAGGTGACAGGAATTATAATGTTATATACAGCAGCACACATGGCTTTCAGCAAAGAAACACTACACTTTTATTCAAATGCATTCAAATATTTTAGTCAAATTTCTCATAATTCCCTTTCTCTGTCGCGCTCCATTTGGTTGACAGGCATATGCACTCTATGAAGTATAACCAGCAATTTGTTTGGTATTAGGACAGCCTGTTTTGTGAAATGGAAATACTTACATAACTCTGAATTAAGAAGTGTATACATTTACAGATTTAAAAAAAAACATCACTGCATTAAACAGCACATGCACAGGTAGTGTGTTCTTCACTGTCGAGGTAAGTTCACTTCTCTGTGTGCATTTACATTTACATTCGTAGATGCTTTTATCTGAGCTGTCCATCTGTGCGGTTCATACATTTCCTAGGAACTGAACCCACGGCTTGGCTAATTAGTTATAGCAAACCCAGTCATCAGACAGAGGCTCTGGACCAGGAAAAGATGCAACTAGCAACACCGATTTTGAGCAATCAGCGGACAGGTGGGGCACAAAAACAACAAAAACCAACCAGACCAAACAAGACACGCTCATAAATTGGCTAAATTGGTTATGTAACAAGGCGTGTCCTTAAATAATTGATGTCGGACTTTGTGCAAATCTAACAAACCGCCTAGGAAAATGCCCCAAGAAAAAAATGGAATAAAAATCAGTCTGAATGTCCTGATTTCCATGCGCAAAAGTTTTGTTTACATTGAACCTTACAGTATAGCAGGATCATTTAGGTCAATGAATCAACATGGGCCATGCCTGAAAATGTCATCTGCTCGTAATTTGATAGGAAGACGTCAGGAAGGTCTGTATAGACTGCAGGTGGCAAATATCTCGATAAATCCAAATGACGACAAGATTTTCTTGGTGGATAGCAGTACAATTTAAAGCAAAAGCCGCGTTTTCCCTACTTACAATAGGAGCACCTTGTGTTGCTGGAATCAAGCTCCTGTAAACCAAATCATGAAGCTGTACGCACCTCTCTGCGTGCAGGGTCCACGTTCTCAGGCAGCTCTCCAGCCAGTTTGTTAATCAGCATTTCTGGTGCATATTGTGAGATGGTTTGACTCTCTGCACCACTGGATCCCTGTCATGAGAAATTACAATTTGACACAAAGCTTTTATGCAAAACAGGCCATTATTGACCAAAATGTGTGTTATGTACAAAGGGTACATAGGATCATACAGAGTCAACTTTAGTGGGCAGTGTAATCTCTCCTAACTCCTCCTTCAGCTGCTCATAGGTTTTGCCACCCTAGAACAAGGACCAAAAGCCGTGTGTGAATTACAGCAAAACAAGTCTTGCTCTTCTCCTTAATCAGTAGGCCTGTAAATCTCTTTCAGCATGCTTATACAATGCAAATCCAACCTACGCTCCATTTTGTCGGGTCCCAGGCCATGAACCACCCAGTAAAGGTAGGAGGCTCAAAGCCCTGCTTCACCATTATCACAGGTGTGTCAGGGTCCCTGGATCCAGGATGAGTCCGCAGGTATTCCTGGCAAGTTGTCAGAGATTCCTTACGCTCCACTTCATTGGCTTCACTTCCTATCCAAAGAAAGACCTAGAAGAGCCGAAGGCTGCGTTTAGGACTCTAGTAATCTAATCTACTTCTCATGATATTTAGGGTCTACGCTTACATTGTTATGACAGCTCCTATATTGTTATTATTCAGATGTCAGGATACTGGTGGTATTATTTTCTTTTGCTGTTAAACTTCATATTTCATTACAGAGCATAATTTTAGTTCAATCTGCGCTGGTCTACCTGATCCCACGTGTCCAAAAGCATGACGTCGTCCTCTCTCAGATCATCCTGTGTGAACTGGGTTACCTCAGTGGCAATAAACTGGCCGGTCTTATTGGAGCATTCAAAAAGACGCGGCTGATGATCTAGAGTAACCTGCTGTAATCTTTAAGAAGACGTGACAAAAAAGCCAAGAATGAAGAATATTTTTCCCACATTCACACAAAAGCTGTCACTGGGGCAGTACCTCTTCAGAAGACACACCTTTATACCATAAGGGGCTTTCTCACAGCGTAGTTCTAGGAACTAGCCATCAGGGTCATTCCTAGAGAACCAATTTCTCCCTTCGGCCATTTTCCTGGTCGCACTCGCACCGGCAGCAGGAACTCTGAAGCAGCCGACAGCAACATCTTTATTTGCTGCATTTACAAACGTCAACAACTGGTGAATGGAGGAGTTTGTTGTGTGTTGTGGCAACTTGCAGTGTCACATATCATCAAGACTGAGAAAAGAACACTGTTTTCTATCGCTGTTTTTGTGAAGTAAATGTACTTAAATGGCTTTTAAAAAATGCCGGGTAGCCAATCAGCGTACACTTACGTTACGGGTAGTTCCTATAGAACTGTTTTAGACCCTACTCTGAAGTAGGAGCTAAGTTAGTTCCTCCAAATGGAGTTCCTAGAACTAATTACGTTCCTAGTTTCTGTGTTGAGAACACACCAAAAAGCAGGAACTTCTGCCAATAGTTCTAGGAACTATGAAAAGGTTCCTCTGGTGTGAAAGCCCATAGGGTGCATATTAGTATCTTAAAGGAGTCATGAACTGAGAAACCAAAATTCCCATGATCTTTTGACATATAAGAGGTCAATTCAAAACTTTGTTGTTAGTCTAAAAACAGCTTATATGCCAAAACCACAACTTGTGGAATGTTCTACTCTATGATGTAATAGTGTGGATAAGCACCGCCTCCACAGAAGAAGATCAACACCTGCTTCTACATCACTGCCTGTTTAGCCCCGCCCACCGATTCTACATCGCTGCCTGTTTAGCCCCACCCACAGATTCTAAATTTCCATCTGTTTAGCCCTGCCCACCGATTCTGGGTGTGGTCCTCCCATTTGACCCATGCAGGGTCCCAGCTTTGTCCTGGCATGGCCCAGCCACAGAGTTCCAAATTTCATCTGTTGGCTGCTTGCAGTTCTGGCACTGCCTGTTTTAGCCCCCGCCCACTGATTCTACAGCACTGCCTGTTTCAGCCCCGCCACCGATTCTACATCACTGCCTGTTTAGCCCCACCCACAGATTCTCAGTTCCATCTGTTTAGCCCTGCCTGATTCTGGCTGCCTGTTTAGCCCCGCCCACCCGATTCTACATCACTGCCTCTGTTTAAGCCCCACCCCAGATTCTAAATTTCCATCTGTTTAGCCCTGCTTACGATTCTACAGCACTGCCTGTTGCCCATACCGATTCTACAGCGCTGTCTGTTTAGCCCCGCCCGATTATACAGCGCTGTCTGTTTGGCCACCCCACTGATTCTACCTTTTTACCTGTTTCAGCCCCGCCCACCCAGTTGTTTTCTTCTTTATTACATCCACCGATTCTACATCACTGCATTTAGCCCCACCCACAGATTCTAAATTCCATCTGGCCCAGCCCTGCCCACCGATTCTACAGCACCTCTATTTGCATGCTTGTTCTGTCACTGCCTGTTTAGCCCCACCCACAGATTCTAAATTCCATCTGTTTAGCCCTGCCCACCGATTCTACAGCACTGCCTGTTGGCCATACCGATTCTACCAGCTGTCTGTTTAGCCCCACCACGATTCTGTACTGCCTGTGTAGCCCCGCCCTGATTCTACAGGACTGCCTGTTTAGCCCCGCCCACCGATTCTACATCACTGCCTGTTTAGCCCCACCCACAGATTCTAAATTTCCATCTGTTTAGCCCTGCCCACCGATTCTACAGCGCTGTCTGTTTAGCCCTGCCCACTGATTCTACATCACTGCCTGTTTAGCCCCACCCACAGATTCTAAATTTCCATCTGTTTAGCCCCGCCCACCGATTCTACAGCACTGCCTGTTTAGCCCCGCCCACTGATTCTACAGCACTGCCTGTTTAGCCCCGCCCACCGATTCTACATCACTGCCTGTTTAGCCCCACCCACAGATTCTAAATTTCCATCTGTTTAGCCCTGCCCACCGATTCTACAGCACTGCCTGTTTAGCCCCGCCCACCGATTCTACAGCACTGCCTGTTTAGCCCCGCCCACCGATTCTACATCACTGCCTGTTTAGCCCCACCCACAGATTCTAAATTTCCATCTGTTTAGCCCCACCCACCGATTCTACAGCACTGCCTGTTGGCCATACCGATTCTACAGGCTTCTGCCTGTTTAGCCCCGCCCACTGATTCTTTGTAACACTATGAATAACAAGAATGCAGTTCTATGCAGAAGCCAAATGATACAAGACACTGTGCAGTGCCAAAACGTGGAAAAACAGTGTTTGCATTGCCTTCTTTCTGATCCCAACGTTAGGAAAGAGTGGATGAACTTTATTTTTCATGAAGATCTAGACCGCATCAGTAAGAACTCAGTCCTTTGTTCACTTCATTTACCACGGATTCATTTAAAAACAAGGCACAATTCAGCGTGGGATTTTCAGAAAGACTGAAACTAAAAGATGATGCTGTGTGACTATATTGGATCTGACAGTAATGTCGCAACACAAGTGTGAGTAACTGTTTTCATTACGTGATCACTATTGCTTTGTCTCTTCTTACAGATTGCTTGATATGTATCGAGTTACTTATGGGTTTTTGACCTAAATCACAGCAGCGTCCATCTGTGAGGAACATACTCTGTCAAACATACACAACTATTAGCCAATCATAGCAGTGGCGTTTACAATCCTCCACGACTATTCACACAGCGAGTTCTGATGAGGGGGTTAAAAACAGGACAGAAAATAGACTATTACTTCTAAATTACGATGTTTTTGGATGTAAAAAATATTGATGACATTATAAGTGGACCTCAGAGAACAGTACAAAATAAAAAACAAAGGCAGTTCATGAGCCTTTTAAAGATGCATATTAGTACCTAACATAAGGGTACTGTCCCATTGACAGCTTTTGAACCATTTTATAAAACAATGCTTGGAATCTTGTAGCACAAATAAGGGTCAGTGTACCTTCTGTCACTTGCATATGGTCCTGTTCCACCTAAGACTTCCCAGAACTCATTTGGCTCCTGTCCCTCAGCCATGATCTCCTCTGATGAGCCTCGACCAACAAAGGAAGCCACCTCCTTTGCCATGGCCCTTTCATCACCACTGGACCCCTGAGAGGTTATATAGAGAGCTTAGTACTGCTTTCCCAATAATGTCCATTATGAGGACAGCAGTGGTGGACTTTGCATGATGTACTTGACAACTTCTGAGTGCTTTTTTCCAATAAAATACTACCGATGTCATGATAGTAGAAAGACTGCGTACTTTGCCATACCACAGGTAGATGCCGCTCTGGCTTTTCGAGAGGAAGACATCATTGGAGTTGAGCGAGGCCGCCAGAGCTGGCACCTCTATAGCTTTTGAGTTGGTGGGGTGAGAGCCGCAGATCTGGAACAGGCGGACGGGCGGCTCTGGCTCCGGGGCGCTCTTTCTGGACGTCCCTCCCTGGGAGGGAAACAAAGCAATATTTAAGTATTACCAAAACAGAACATTTATGCACGTTTGTAATAAAATCTTTAGCTCATAACAAGTCAGCAGGAAATTTTCACTTAAAGCAATAGGTTATTGTATGAGAAACGTATTACATTATGAACACACTGTAGCAATTTATAAAGTTATCACAGTTTCTAATGTAAAAGCAGCACATAATATATAGGTGAAAAAAATGTTTGAACTTAATAACTTAATAATAGTTTGTATTTTTTTAAAGAGGTTGTTGTGTTAAAAGAAATATAGGTTAATTAAGCTACATAATAAACAAACATTTTATGATTTTATGATTATGACCTTCTCTGTTGTTTTGTGTTGCACTGTTATTTATTTTGGTCACACTTTACTACCAATTCTCACTATTAATGAACTATTAACTTTGACTTTTGCCTCAATAAACTCCTAATTTGCTGCTTATTAATGGCATTTATTGGAGTATTTGTTAAGTTTAGGTAAAATAAGTTAATGGTCATGTAGATAAAATATTAATAGGTCCTTTATACAAAGCACTAGTAAAAAGCCAGTATGCTGGTAACATACACATAATAAACAGCCTAAGTTAATAGTGAGAATTGGTCCATAAACCTAAAGTATTGCCTTTTATTTTATTATTATTTTAAGCTGCTGGTTTTGAAGACCATTTATATATAAGTCATTCATTCATTCACGATAGCCAGTCTGTGTTCCCCTGTATTTGTGTCAGTCATGTAATTTGGAATGAATCTTTTGAATGCTTCTTTCATATAGCTGTTTACATGCTGTAAAGCATATTCCAAAAAGCAAAGCTTTTTCATATAACATAAATCCTAAAATAACTGTCTCTCTTCTCTAAGGGACCCAAATAAAAAATAAAAATAGGCTTAGGGAGAATGTGTCTGCATTAGTTTAAAATGGTATTGGTCTTTTGAATGTTAATCTGAAATGAAGTGGATTGGGTTGTGTCATTGCAACAGAATTTCTGCTTTCTACAGCTAATTAATCATTAGAGTCCAACCAGTGAATTTTACTTCATCACATGAACACAATGTAAATTTGGTGTATTAAGAGCTTTTTCTGTGGAAATTACAAGGAAAAGGATAAGTTAGGTTTTTAAGTTATACACCAACAAATAGAGGTGTATTCACACCAGGAAAGTCCACTAGTTCACTTGCTTTTGTCCAGACCAACTTCAATGTTGATTGCAGGAAGTGCAGGCCAGGCTAATCGTGAGATCTTTGTAAAGCAGTTTTTATTCTTTTACTGATTTAGGTATTTGCCAGCTACCAAGCGCAATATGAAGAAGCTTATGAGCATCATATGAGATAATGTCATCTATATAGTGTTATAATTAGGATTTTGCTAAGACAAAGATGTGCTGTGTTTGCTCAGTTCGTTGTACCATGGACATTTTCTCTTTATACCTCAGAATTGCTACTCTTGTAATTATGCGCTCACCTTCATTTAATGTAGCTGCAGGGTTTTACTGTGCATTTTCTGCAGGGAACAACAATCCCCTCTCCTTTATGTTCCTGTGCCTTCGTCCATCAGCATTTTAATCACGTCCTCTCATGGCTGTGATACAAAGCATCTGGAAAGCACCGACAAACTCTAAGGAGTGCAGTGCTTTCTGCAGTTGGGTTGGATCCAAGGGTGGGTCATGTTTTGTAAACAGAGCTAACCAGGATTCGTTTGAGACACATGGACCCAGAGACCACCTCTTCAGCTGGGTCTCGAGAATACGGTTCAGTCCTTTTCGTTCACGGAGGTTGTAAATATCGGGGTCATTTCACGGTTAACGAGCTATAAACATGATATATTACAAACAGATGACATATTACATGACGTCACCCCAGGTGCGCTCGTAAAAAGGTCAAAAGGTTAATCCCTATGGAATGAGGTCAAAGGTCAAAGTCATAAATCATTTATTTTGAAGGTCGGTGTAGCATACTTACTACTCATATAAAAGCAAATCGTCTGCGTACAAGGAAACTTTTTGTTCTCAACCTCCTCTAATTTTCCCAGCTATTCCAGCATTCTGACGTAGAACAATAGCCAATTAAAGGCTCAATTACAATAGCAAATAATAATGGCAAGAGAGAGCAACCCTGTCTCGTACCACAATAAATCTGGAAATAGGGAGAACAAACATTGTTAGTTTGAACAGAGACAAGTGGGGCACTGTATAATAACTTAACCTAAGATATAAAACACACTCCAAAACAAAACAACTCAAGCTTATGGAATAAGTAATCCCACTCCACCCTGTCAAAAGCCTTTTCTGCATAGAGTGAGACCAGAACCTCAGGCACCAATGAAAATCAAGGATGGTAGAGGATGTTAAATAAACGCCTGGTATTAAAAAATGAAAATCTGTTTTTAATAAAACCAGTTTAGTCTGTGGAAATGATACTAGGAAGAACTGCTTCTAATTGTATTGCAAGAATTTTGGCTAAAATTTTAAAATTAACTTTTAAGAGAGAGATTGGGGATCTTTGTCTTTTTTCAGAACTAAGGAAATTGAAGCTTGTCACAGGTGTCTGAGGAAGGCGAGCCAAGTCAAATGATTCATTGTACATATTTAGAAGAAGAGGAGTTAACTGTGTTGAAAATTTATTTTAAAAATTCAACTGAAAAGCCATCTGGGCCAGGGCTCTTACCACTCTGAAGATTTGAAATAGCATTATGAACCTCATCATGTGAAATTCAAAAATTGTACAGCCTCGGTACTAATACAGGAGACAGAGAGAGATTTTTGAAAAAAAAATTTTTTTTAAATCTTTATAATTTGAGGTTTGTTCAGAAAAATAGATTGACTGGTAAAATTCCATGAATTATTAATGTCAGAATAATCTGTCAATAGGGCATTATGTATTTTATTAACTGGAATAATATAGGAGGTGGAGGATTGTCCAAATTGATGAGCTAAGAGCTTGCTTGCCTTCTCTCCATACTCATAGTAAGTGTGTTTAGCTTTAATCATCATCTCCTCAGTGACAACTGAAGAGAGAATGTTGAAACCAGATTTTAAAAGAAGATATTGTTTGACTATATTGGGTGCAGGATTATATAGCCTACATACTGACTTTCTAAATGAGAGATACGATCTGTGAGATCTGTTATAGTCCTCGCTCATTTGTTCTTTTCAAATGATGTATAAGATATAATTTGTCCTCTGATATAGGCCAGTGGTTCTCAAACTTTTTATACCAAGTACCACCTCAGAAATATTTGGCTCTCCAAGTACCACCATACTGACCAAAATTAAAATACAGTAGCGTAGTAGGTGTAACTATTCAGCTACAGCTCTGCACAGTTAAAAAAAAAACAAGGCAGTTTTATTCCTAATAAGAATATTTATTGTTGTCAGCCACTTTAACATTGTAAATACACAGTTTGAACATTAACACTGCACTGTGCTTACATACAGGTAAATAAAAAACTTAAATAATGATTAAATTAAAATGTGTTGTACCTAAAAGTTAAATAAAAACTGTACTGTACTTAAATATTAAAAAAAACTTTACTCAAAAATTAAATTAAAATGTACTGTGCTTTAACATTCATTTATATTTAATTTAGTGGTTGCTCTGCATACCACTAGAGAGAGCCTGAGTGCCACTAGTGGTACTCCTACCCATAGATATGTATACGCAGATGCCTCATTAGTGACTATTTCTATGGGCAGCTATACGTAAGCCGTCCGCCATATTGTAATGGTCAACTTGACATCATTCACCACAGTAATCACTGAATATTCGAAAGATGCCACAATCCTGCACAGAACGGCTCAACGGCTCACTGCAAACCTACAGTATGGTGAATGACGTCAAGTTGACCGTTCCAAGATGGAGACCGCATCTACATGTCTGGAGCGGTCATTTGGGGAATCTATACATATCTATGCTCCTACCACACTTTGAGAACCACTGATATAGGCCTTTTCCCAGAGGGTACTATGTGTTATATCTGGGATAGCTAGTTGAAAAAAATTTATGAGAATGTTTGTGCTGCAACATTTTATGCAGTGGGAGTAGATTTAAATATGATGTTATCATCAACACATTTCATGATTCATGGTTCATACAAAACTTTTTATTTAAGTGGGCAATGTATTTGGATAAGCCATTTAAAAAATGAATGAATGAAGGAGAATGAAGGAGGGTGTTATGTACTTTTTAATTGCATTAAAAAGTACATAACACCCTTTGCAAAAATAATTTTGTTAGGTTTTAAGTTATACACCAACAAATAGGGTGTATTCACACCAGGAAAGTCCACTAGTTCACTTGCTTTTGTCCAGACCAACTTCAATGTTGATTGCAGGAAGTGCAAAACCAGGCTAATCATTGAGATCTTTTGTAAAGCAGTTTTTATTCTTTTACTGATTTGGTGTTACCAGCTACCAACGCAATATGAAGAAACTTATGAGCATCATATGAGATAATGTCATCTATATAGTGTTATAATTAGGATTTTGCTAAGACAAAGATGTGCTGTGTTTGCTCAGTTCGTTGTACCATGGACATTTCTCTTTTTCTTCTCCAGAATTGCTACTCTTGCTTAGAGTATCGCTCACCTTCATTTAATGTAGCCAAAGTTTTTTACTTTAATGCGGCACTGTGCAGGAGACAGCTCAAATCCCCTCTCCTTCATCTGTTCACTGACCTTGCTGATCACATCAGCATTTTAATGCGTCCTCTCTAGTAGCTGTGATATATAGGCATCTGAGCCTGTTAACTCAAAAGGTGCAGTGCTTTCTGCAGTTGGGTTGGATCAAGGGTGGGTCATGTTCACACCTTAAACAAACCTAACCAGAGTTCGTTTGGAACCGGACCGAGACCACCTCTTCAGCTGGGTCTCAGTACGGTTGTTTGGTCCGCACCCAAGTGCAATTGCTGATATTTCTGATATGGAGGTGTTGACCTTCATCCCCATTGCTTTATGCTCAGTAACAGACTGATGTAATAAGTGTTGTAGGTTATAGCCCGGTGAGGTCATCAGGATAACATCCTTGGAAGGGGTGCTCAGTATTCTCATACGGTCTTCTGGTGGAATGACGACAACAACAACAACAAAAAAACAACAAAAAAACAATGTGAGTGTGAAAGCACTAGTGTCAAGCCGCGCTATTAGATATATTTTCATAATACACACTATTTTACGTGTCAGAGCGAGTTACACCTTCCCTGGTTCACCACCTTAACATGGAGGAGGCATTTTAAGGCATTTGTACGTTCAACAAATGTAAATCTTAAAAAAAAAAAAAACATAGGCTTCAACACTTATCCTTAGTTTTTATTAGTCACTACTGAAAGAGTATTAGTATCTAATAAACCAGAACTGGTGTCTAATGAATAAGTGCTAGTACCTAATGGAATAGGGGTTATGCGCAACAGACTTCTGCATTCTGTTAAACAGGTCTCGGCGTTTCCGGTTCAAGCGTTTTGTATACTGTATGCTTCATTAAATATGAAGCTGTTTTACTCAAAATTCCTTCAAAGTATATACAAAAATGATCATAACCAGTGTCCATCACATAATCACATATAAGGATTGATATCTAAAAGTTTTTATTTTTATTTTTATTTTTTTATTCTTTTCACTAACATTTAGATATAAAAGTACTTGAGTATCTTTTCGGATACTTTTACTCAACTTTTACTCTCTAATTCACTACATTTTTGAATGAGTATCTGTACTCTGTAATCCAACGCGACGCAAGTGTATTTTGCTAGTTTTAGCACGACGTAGTTACCAATTTCACGTCCTGCGCCACGTTGTTTAAATAGCAAATGCATTTGCGCCCATTGTGCGCCCATGGGCGTGCTGGTCTGAAAACGAGGTGTGTTCAGGCGCATTGTTGGCGCATTGCTATTTTGAGGCAGCTGAAATAGACTACGCCATTGACCCGCTGAAACGCAATATTTTATTTATTTATTTATTTTTGTTATTTAAAGAGCATGTTAGTAATATGCGCCTGTAGGTGGGTTCAAACCGTGCGTACACTCTGCTTATTACACACACAGGAGTACACAATCATGCCAAATATTAAAAATTAAAGGATTACAATGTAAAAGAATATTATTGTGTAGGCTACATAAATATAAAAATGCCTACATGTCATAATGGATAGTCATTGCGTTTATCAGAATTAGCCTACCTATTTGCTCCCACAGCAGATCCGTTTCCTCTTTGGAGAAGAGGAAATTTGGAGATAGCCTGCACGCTGTAATCTGTGATGTTTTATGAAAAGATATATACTTAATGTTTAAATGTTTGCAAGTGTTGTGTGTTTCTTGGGGTTATTTTGTATCTATTACAACATTTAGTGACTAAAATAAATCTTTTACTACAGTAAAGTGACTTTTACTGTAGTAAAAAGTACTTTAGCAAAATTCCGCCGTTTAAATTCCACCTGGTGGAATGACCTGCCCAACTCAATCCGAGCAGCTGAATCCTTAGCCATCTTCAAGAAACGGCTAAAAACACATCTCTTCCATCTTTATTTGACCCTCTGACTCCATCACTCTCTATTTTAATTCTATTTTATCTATCTGTCTTTTTTTTTTTATTTAAAAAAAAAAAAAAACACACACACCCTTGACCCTCTATCAATTGCATATTTATTCTCTAACTGCTACTTTTTCTTTAAAAACAAACACTAGCTTTCTTTTTTCTATTCTATCTACTTGTTTTCTTTAAAAAAAAAAAAAAAAAAACCTTGCTATGTGTACTGCGTTAGGCTAACTGAGACTTGTCATATGCTTGCATGTTGTTGCTCTTTTGTTGGTTTTGATTGCTTCTATTGTCCTCTTTTGTAAGTCGCTTTGGATAAAAGCATCTGCTAAATAACTAAATGTAAATGTAAATGTTAAATAGCAAATCCGCCATGGCGCGAGCGCAACTCACTCTTAAAGGGAATGGGAGATGAGACTCTGATTGGTTTATTGCACATTATGCCCAAAAACACACCCATTACTCATTAAGAGAATAGGGACAACCCTCTTAGACCATGCGCCGGGCGCGCCAACCATTTTTCCTGTCGTTAAACTAGCAAAAGTGGATTCGGACACGCCCTAAGTGCACCTGCGCCGTGCACTTTAGACCATGCGTTTAGATCAGGGGTGGGGAATGTTGATCCTGGAGGGCCAGTGTCCCTGCACAGTTTAGCTCCAGCCCTAATCAAACACACCTGAACCAGCTAATCAAGGTCTTCAGGATGCAGTTAGGCATTTTTTTCCAGGGTTTTTCAGGGTTGGAGCTAAACTCTGCAGGAGAGTGGCCCTCCAGGATCAACGTTCCCCACCCCTGGCTTAGATCGTCAAAATAGAACCCTACATGTTGAATGGCACCTAGCTTTTCTGCAGCAATTTATTTCTGCTACAAAAGATGTGATATCGCCAACTACAGGGCACTGAAAGTACTATATCTTGTGCATTTTGCTCTTACTCACCCAATCTTGTCAACAAGGCTACTTTACATGAGTGCAAGCTCCTTAGCAAGTAGTTGTGAATCACAGGTGTTTTATATATAAGGACATGAATTCAGCTGGCAATAAGGCCAAAACTAGCACACCCAGTGCAAGAAGACTTTTTAATTTGATTATTTAATATTTATTATTTTTTTTATATTATTATTATTATTATTATTATATTTATTTATTTCAATTTTGAGGTGTTCAGTTTTACTTTGGTTTTAGAAAATAAACATGATTTTTCTCCTCACAAATCAGCTTTTTCTTGTTTGTTACATGTTCTTTGTCCCTTGTCCCGTGGTGTTTGTAGTTGGTTTGTATCTTATCTTGTTCAGCTCGTTAGCCTCCTATATATATATAATCTTATATATATTTTTGATTGCTAGGAAATCCCACCACATGGTGAAATTTTTACCTATTGTAGTTTTTGATACCATATAAAAGCTGGGTTCCCTTTCCAAAACTGTTTTTATTTTGTCCATAGCTTGAACATAGCAAAGGTTATGGCTATCTAAAGTTGGCTGATCACCAAGATTTTCAGGAACAGAATTTTGAGAAAAAATGGTTTAAAGAGGGGCAATGAAAATAAAAGCACAACAGTCAAGTATCACAGTAAAAGCCACTTTACTGTAGAAAAAGACTTATTTTAGTCACTGTACATGTTGTAATAGATACAAAATGACCCCAAGAACAAACATTTAAACATTAAGTATATATCTTTTCATAAAACATCACAGATTACAGCATGCAGGCTATCTCAAATTCTTCTCATGTTCTACTACTCTGAATTTAATACATAACTAGACACAGTTCAGAACTGTAACTTGTAGTTTTGTGTTCTAAACTTGTAGTTTTATTTCACTCTGTCACCGTTTGAACTAAATGAAAGTGATGAATAGCGTATATGAAAATGGTGCTGGTCCCTTTAAAAACGAGAGCTCTGTGAAGAGCGCTACTGCTTTATTACACAAGCAGACTAGCTAAGGTTACCTGGAACTTTGCATGCTGTAGTTCACACAGGAATGGCGGAAAATGTGCATTGATACACCTTTATATTTATATATATATATATATATATATATATATAAATATATGTATGTGTATATATACATATGTGCATATATATATATATATATATATATATATATTCTGTAAGATAAGGAAATTAGCCAATTTTGTTTAAATGAAGGATTGCAGAAATGAGTACAGCCTAGATTTTATTCAACAAATGTATAATATTCTAGTACTTAATATGTCCTCTAGAACTTTAAGTATACTGCTCTGACCCTTCTTGGCACTGAGTGTACAAGTTCATGACTTGTAAATTTGTAAAAAAAACAAATTTTCACATCTGTCCTGTTTAACTCCTGGAGGACGACCTCCTTAAATGCTCTAGTCTTTAATGGGGAGTTTTGCTCAGCTCGTCTCTACAGAGTCCCCCACAGCTGCTCAAGAGCATTAAGATTGAGTGAAATGCATGTCCACTGAAGGATTTTCACCTTAGGAGAATGAATATCTTCATTGTCATGCTGAAAAAATGGCCAATAATGCAAGGAATGAGGGGAGGGTAGTATCTTCTGTTTCAAGTTTTTATATTACATCACACAGTGGTGTGTGAATTCATGACAGCATTGATAAAGCACAATTCCCTCACACCTTCAGCACTCATTCATCCCTATATAAAAGCTTTACCACCACTGAACGTCACTGTGGGTACCAAGCACTTCTCACTGTACTCCTCCTGTAGCAACACCAGAACATTTTGGATGCTTTTGGATCCAAAAGCATCTCCTGCTCTTTTTCTATCAAAAATTCACTCATCACTAAATGAAAACTTAAAGTGACGACCTGATCATTTCAGGAGCCTTGTCACAAGTCCATTGTTTTTGAATGTTGGTGCTACTTCTGCTATATTTTCCACACTTAAAACAATAATTTGGTATTCCTCTTGTACCAATGTCCTCTTTTATGCTAAGAAATAAGTCACCTGGCAGTTCTCTCCCAAGTGGTTCCACTGCTGCCAGCATTAACTCGTTTAATCCCAAATTTGAAACATGAAACATGAAAATGTCCAAATGATGTGTCATTAGTAACCCTTTGAAATAATAATTATTTTTTGAAATTTTCTTGGAAAAGTGTGTGAAAAATTGTGTTTTATACTCGGTCACAATTTTGACTGGTGGGATAAGGTGGGTACTGAAATAACATATTTCTGCAGTCATCAAATTGTTATATATATATATATCTTAGCTCAGCTATTTTAAACTGTTTGATCACATTCTAGGGTTATTATTATGCATAAAAAACCTTATGCAACATTGATAGGAACACTGAGATAAAAAAACAAAAAATTCAACCATCACCGCATTTCACAATTGTTACTTTTTTGTAAAATATAACATCAAATTTTTATATTAATGCTACAAGTATTACAACATCATTATTGTAAATTTTTTGTAACATTTTAATTTTTAATTTAGTGCAATATTTTGTCATTGCAACATTTTATTGTAATTTTCACGAGCAACTGCAATTGGATTTATATTGTATACCTAAGTTCACTGTTATCCCACCAGTCAATATTGTGTCCATCAACATGATTACTCATTCTATGGCCACACTCAACAAAACTAAATATATGCAAATGCATATATTAATACTAGACACCCTGAAGATAATGTGTACCAAAAATATTTGTCATGTCTTTATGTTAACATACTTTACTTAGCCTTTTGTTTTGGAGCTTTGATGCAGTCATCATCTTCTCAAGGTGCAAACAGGAAATAAACTGCTCTGGTCATGTGACAATTTGCACTAATCATGTGAACCTGCACATATTTAATTTAGACCCTTTATTTTTTCCATATTTGCAGGAAATGCACTAAAACATCAGTCAGTAAGGTTTTTAGAGCTTTATAAATGAAAAACTTTTTTACGGTCACTATTGTGGGATTAAATGGGTTAAGTCTGAGTATGATTCAGTGGGCTTTATAACACTCTTAATTGTCAGGAAAAATATATTACTCGTCTTCAAAAATATTTTGGTTCAATATACTTAACTGTTGACCAAAAATAGCCTTAAACCTATACACTTTTTTTTTTTTTTAGTTTTATTTAGTAACTTTCAGGAGGGTGTACTCATTTTTGCAACACAACATTTTATCACTTTGATAAGAAAATCTTATTTTGCTGAATAATTTTGACATTCTTCTTTGGTAATTGATCAAGCAGGCTTGTTGGAACATTATATCTCCAAAGAACCCTACATGTCATCTAAGTAAAGAGTAATTGCTGAATTTGTTAAGTTTTAGAGGGGGCGTACTCAGGGCTCGAATTGAGGGGGGATGCGGGGGGATGGTATCCCCCTGGTCGAAAAAAAAAATGACAAAAAGCATCCTTATCCACCAACATCCCCCTTACCATCCCCTTTAGATTAATAATGTGTATTATGTAAAACTTATGCAAATGAAATGTTAAAATACTCTACTGATTATTCCCGAACTAAATAACTGCAATTGACCAATCAGAACTTGGTACTGTAAGAAGCTGCGCACACTCACACAAAATGATTCAAGCGCAAATTTTGAAGGTTTTTAAAAAGAAGACAACAGAAGGTATGACTTTTCCTTGATTAGAATTTAAAGACATTCCCCTGACATAATGTTATTGTACTGTATGTGTGACTGTGAGGGACTGAGAGACGATAAGAGAGCTGACATTATAGAGTATGTCACCGACTTTGCAACAAACAAACAAACAAAAACACGTCTTGTTCAAAGTTCAAAAGCATTCAATGCGCGATTAAGTCTATTAGAATGCAATTAGAATGCCCTTATAATTCAAGCAATTAGAGAAAAAATACCCTTGTATGAGTTTTTGTTTTTATATTCATTTCACAAGCAATGTACTTATCTGAATATCAGCACGTGCGCAAGCACAAATGTGCTATTATTATTTTTTTTACAGTGCATAGCAACACCTTCCTTGAATGAATCAGTTTTTGAACGAATCTAGTGAGCCAGTGATTCAATGGTTTATTCAAATTGTCTCACTTGTTTCGTTTCTAATTGAATCAGCCGTTTTGAACAAATCGTTTGATTTGAGTGATTCAATAAATCATTTATTAAAACAAGGATTTGTTGCCACCTACTGGCGATTTTATTGTCATTTTTATTGATCAATGACAGGCCTAAACCAGCCAAGGTGCCAGCACAAAAACACATTCAGCAAAATATTGTTTAATTATCAATATTGATTCCTCCATTTCAGGCCCTAGAAAGAAGGAAAAAAGGTTATAAATAATAGTTCATTTAATAAGACTAATTTTTCAGTAAAAAAAACCTTTTTAAAAATTAGACAAATTTTGTAATCATTGTGTAAAATTAGCTTTAGTGTCATGCTGTCTGTTTTGGTGTTTGTGTTTCAGGGTGATAAATGCAGGTAAGAGTGCTCTGAATGAGGACCAGGCATGCTGTGAAATTGTACTGGTTAAGAAGAAACCTATTGGATCCTTGACACCCAGAAAGCTGCCTACAAGTAGAAGGAGGTCATCTCTTCCCAATAGTGATGGCATGGGCATGTTGGAAAATAATGTAAGTGCTTGATCACAGTACCCGGGTTGAAAAAAGGGCATGTTAATATCTGTGATTAATATTTGCGGTTTAAAGCTTTAAAAAATATTACACACATTAATACAGTGTCCAATTTTTAAATTCTTGAAGTAGGTATGCTTAATGTATTTTCCCCTTGTCTTGGCTAGCATTAAGGCTGTTTCACACTGAAAGCGATCAAAAAAAGTGAGGCTAATTCACGCCTGGTGGCTAGGTGGCACCGACAAGCACTGCATTTTTCCTCAGATTTATTTATTTATTTTTTTAATTAATTTTTTTTTTTTTTTTTTTATTGAACAATTATTAATGTACAAACAATTTGGCAATATCAAAACATTTTCACATTACAATATACAGAACAGGTGCATACAAATACAACAGAAAGAGAGAGAACAGAGAAAGGTGAAGAAAAAATATATATATTAAAAAAAAACATTAAAGGGGGGCTAGGGTTTTTCTTGTAAATCGTAATCTATAATAACAGAAAGCAGATTTATTGCGTTTTTCTTTTTCATCAGTTTAAGGGCTTTTGTATACAAAACAAACTCATTATGAAATGCATAAAAGGCTGTTTTTACGTTTAAGTACTTAGATTTGTGTATATAAAATTCATCATAAGGATGCTATTGACCAGAAAATCATCTTTGCTATTGTTGATTACAAGTCCATAGATAATGTCAAGGTAACGTACCTTTGGGTAAAGTCAGTCATGAATATCAGACCATAAAACATCCACATACATACAATGAAAAACAGATGATCCGTGGTTTCAATGTCATCACAGAATATACATTTATTAGAGTCAAATCCAAATCTAAGTCTTACGTACTCACTGGATGGATATATCCCATTTAAAATTTTAAAATGAATTTCTTTAATTTTGGGAGATAAAGGAAATTTTATGTATTTAGTTTTAAGAATATGAATGGTATCTTTTTGGAAATTATAAGAAATTGAATTTCTGTAAACTACGATAGGATAAGAAATGTTGTTAAACATATTTCTAATACTCTTGTTTGAAAGTTGACCTTCTCTGAATTCACAGCCTTCAATTAACAGTGGAGGTAAACCCAAGGTCATGGGGTTAGAATAAAAGAGAGAGTCTTTAATTAGACAGATAACAGAATTAGGGATAGCTTTAATAACAGATTCAAATTTAGCCTGATTGCAACTTAAATATTGAACACAGAAATTCTCATATGATATAATACCACTATTGTCCATTAAATGGGACACTGACATTGTCGTACAATGATTTGTTTCTAACTGTAATGTAGCTATTGTTCCATAATGGTGTATTGTGTGGTGTACAATTATGGTTATATAAAATCTTCCGGTATAACAAGACCTGTTGGTGAAACTGGGATAATTTAACTGGGAGACGTTGAACAGTGAAATCACATCTTAGTAGAAACTCTATACCTCCTAATTTCTTGAATAACTCTCTGGGAATATGAAACCAAAAATTGTTATTGTTTAAAAAGGATTTCAACCAATTAATTTTAAGGGTCCCATTTATAGAATCAAAATCAATAGCTTGTAAACCTCCATCTTTATATTGTTTTATCATCATACAGAGATTTTATAATGTTTTGAAATTTATCTCCAAAACCAAACAATCTTAAATAATCAAAAATAAAGGGGTGTTCAATTGAATCAAATGCCTTATAAAAGTCAATGAAGAGAATAAAACCATCGTCCTCTATTAGATGTCTGTAATCTAAAAGATCAAACACTAAATATTAAATATTATATTATTGTGTATAGATCTTCCCTTCATAAAGCCAGTTTAAGACTTGCTTATAATTTTGTGTAAAAACATTTTTAATCTATTAGCATATATAAGGGTTACAATTTTATAATCAGTGTTTAATAATGTAATTGGTCTAAAGTTATCTAAAATTTTGGGGTCTTTATCAGGTTTGGGGATTAAAGTTATTATACCTTGTTTCATGGTGAACGGAAATGTCATATTTTCTGTTGCTTCTTTTACATAGCTCAAAAGGTTCTTTTAGTATGCTCCAAAAGTTTTTATAAAAGTTTGCAGTAAGGCTTTCACACCTTGGAGATTTGTCTAAAGATAGGCTACCTACTGCTTTATCCAATTCATCAGAAGTAATATCTGCATATCTGCATGTTTTTCATTATCAGTAGGTGATGTTTTATTATAATAGACATTTATTTCTTTAATAATATTAATTTCAGATAATCTGTTACTTCTGTTTGTTTTCCCAAAATGAATTGAATATTCCCTCATTTTAAATTTAAGAAATTCCCATTTGGAGATATAGGACCTTATTGATTCATCAGACATCACATTAGAGACTATGGCCCCAATGTCCTCATTAAATGACTGGCATTTTAATAAACTTGAATTAAATTTCCAATAACCTTTATTTTGTCGGCTAACTCCAGAAGGTTTCAAAAAAAATTTAATAACAGAATGATCTGTGAGAGGAGCTGCTGACATACAGTAGTCACTGACAAATTTCACAATAGAAACTGAAATTAACCAAAAATCTATTCTTGATTTTACTACATTATTTGGTTTAAACCAGGAATATTATTTCATGTTAGGATATGTAAAGCGCCAAGGATCCAATAAATTGTGAGTACGACAAAAATAAGTTAAAACAAGGTTATAAGAAGAACTATGGCTACATCTGGAGGGACATCTATCAAGGCATTCATCACTAACCATGTTAAAATCACCACCCATAATTATACTAGCAGTTGGATAAATGAGTTTAAGGTTTACAATGACACTGGAAACATCTGAAATCAACTGTCTGTTTTGAATTACATTATTAAAACCATAAACATTGACCATAATAAAATAATGGTCATCCATATTCAAGACACAGATTAACCAGTGACCATTATTGCTGAATCTAGATGTCACTAATTTACCGAATTACAAAACAAAACAGCCACACCTGCTGATCTATTGGACCCATGATCAAAAAGGATTTTGTCTCCCCATTGATTTACCCAAAATTTTTCATCCTCTGGTTTGGAGTGTGTTTCCTGCAACAAAATTAATTGTGCTTTTTTTGTCCTTGCAAAACAGAAATAATGACTTTCTTTTAGTGTTCTCTCTTAAGCCCCTAGCATTAAGTGAAATACAAGAAAAAACAAAATTATTCATAAAATTAGCAACTGCCAACAAATATTAGTAAGTCCAACAAATTATACTTTTGAAAAAAATTGAGAAATGAAAGCCCAAAAAGGCACTGTCCTTTTAAACTGCATTCAATGCAAAAAGACCATCCAAATCCTATGTCAAAAGGCCTTTTCAAGCTTTAAATACTAAGGCCTTTGTTCATATACCTTGTGTGCTCCTAAGTGATTTTTTGTCCATTTATGTATCCAACACCTCCTCAGAAGTGCGCACGCTTTCCTGCAACTCTAGCTTCTTTTATCTTTGGCCACAGTGCAGCTCAGGTCTCCCTGTCAGCTTTGCAGAGGTCTTCGATGAAGCTGATATGAAGCTCTTTGCAGGTCACGTGGTCCTTGGTCATTCTCCACAGTGCATCTCGGTGTATTCTCTGAGTGAACTGAATGATGACATGCCTTGTTTTGTTTTCTTCACGTCTACCTATTTGATGAACTGAGTCCACGATGTGGTTGATGTTCAAGGACCATGATGGGGAGATTTTCACCAGTAACTGAACAACCACCTCACATATGTCTTCACCAGTGTTGGGCACGTTACTTCAGTTACTAGTTACTTCTCACAAATAGTAACTGAGTTAGTAACTGAGTTACATCATTATAAAAGTAACTAATTACCAGGGAAAGTAACTATTGCGTATTTTTTTAACGTCCAAATATGTCAAATAACTTGGATGCCCCCAATATTAAATATGTTAAATGAATGAAATGGACACTAAATAGAATAAATTATTATTATAAAACA